>JAKELI010000048.1:0-175363 GCA_021525025.1 Lactarius hengduanensis
GCTCAGTCAAAGAGACATGAAGATCCTACAGCAATGGACATATATGATACAGTAACATCCAAAGGTATTGTGACCTTGATACATCCGATTTGTTCTATTCTAATAAGTATATATAGCTCCTTCTCGCGCAGAAATACAACAACAGCTCATATCGGAGGAGAGCGGAGATATAACAACCCATGGGCAAACATCTTGGATTGCATGGTGGGATTAAGATTCAGGAGTTGCAGTGAGTCTCTTCAGTGACCTATTGTTATCAGCTAACATTCTGTAAAGACTAGCCATCAGATATCAACTCCGAGCACATGGTCTGAAGATCACCACAGAGGAGGCTCAAGTCATTGAAATAAGCGGAGTCGCCTCCAGAAGCTCATTGACATGTTTGAGCACCAGGCTGATTCATTCCTCCTCCACTCGCCACTCGCAGATAACTCTCCTATATCACCTTTGGGTGATTATGAGGAGTACGACCATGTGGATGATCTCGGAAGTTCAGAAGATACAGATGATGACCATTCAGTCCATGCCCTCCATCATCCCACTCCCCAAGCATTGGATGGATCTGGGATGGATGGCATCAATCCTGAGGAGTTTCCGGTTCTTCTCCCATCATCCCTTGGATGGGAATGGTGTGTTAGGCATCGTGTCCAATCTCTTGCGAAGAAAGAAGTCAAGTTGCGCTGTGCCCAAGCCAATGAGTCCATCCATCGGATTCGCCTCGCTCTTGGATTCAAATCCGCACTGTTCCGCACTCAGGTCCGACCTGCTAATTCACAGCAGACAAAGACCCGCGCTTGGAATGCCGTACACATCAGTTGATACTAATGTCAATGAGCATGCACGGATATACAGTCTGGCACGGGATGCATACCGGAAGATCCGGCGGGCATCATCTATTGTGCAGGATCTCCCGAAGCTCCATTCGAAGGATCTTCGTGTAGCAACCTTGGTTCTTGGATCACAACAAACAGGGCAGAGGAATGAGCAGCAATCCTGGATCTGGGGCTTTGGTCGTACTATTGAAGATGATGGGACATGGATGGATGATTGTAGGCTCTCAATATCTATTGATGCCAATATTGATGTGCTCACATGTTCATACAGTTGAAAGGGTTCACTGGCTCCGTGCAAGGGCACAGTTTGAACGGTGGTCGGAGGAGCAGCATAGCATCCATAATGAGGCTAAATGGATCCCCGCATACTTCCATGCCAAAGCAGAGACATGGAAGAAACTCATGATCACTGCAACGCAGGATTCACTCAAAGGGCACCAAGCATATGCATCATACCAGATGCATGCATGGGAGGAACTTTCCAGGAGCTCAGTGAAGGCCCTTACTCCGATTACTAATTCTCCATTAAAGCATTGTGAGATTAAATGAATCTACATGTTCTGATACATCCATTCCTCTTGGTGTATATATTGACAGATATAAATTTTGATCTTTGTGAATCGTATGAGTCCGATATGGCTTTGCCTAACTCCCTGAATCCCCTTTCACATATATCTGTTTACTTGTGAAAAGAAGTATGTCAGAGGTCCGCTCCCATGGACTATCATTGTTGGACTATCAATCACAGCAGATGCTCCAACAGGTTTTGGCTGAGTATTAGCTATTAGCTATTCTCCCTTATATGTACAAGCAATCACTACACATAAAACCTGTATCAGACATTCCTTACCTGTTCCTGTAATTGGAGCCTTTTGATTTGCTTGCACGCTGCTGCAAATATCTGAGTGGATGGTCTTACATACCTGAGTCCTTTGCTCAATTGCTTTAGGGAACTCCGACTATCTCCGACCCACCCGTCGTCGGTTGGAGTATCAATTACTGAGGATGTTCCTATAGGTATAGGCCTAGTATTACCCATTATCTATTCTCTATAATACATACAAGCAATGACTACGCATCGACTTGTAATCCGACATTCCTTACTTATTCCTGTCCATTTGTAAATTTCTAAGGTGACTTGCATTCTGCTGTACATATTTGAGTCGATGCTCTTTCATGCCTGAATACTGCTCAGTTGATTGATTGCAGAGTGATCCTAATATTGTCTATAAACCTTTATACCGTGTTAGTCTTTATTTGAGTGCCTCGAGGGATTCCCGCCTATCTCCGATCCACCCGTCGTCGGTTGGACTATCACTTACAGCAGACTTTCTAATGGGCATCAGTTGAGGTATTAGATGCTATATATTCTCTATGACAATGTAACCATCACTATGCATTGGCCTGTGATTGGACATTCCATGTTTATTCCTGTCTGATCACATTACTGATGTACTTGCACACCTCTGAGTGGATGTTCTTATATTCCTGAATACTGTTTATTTGACTGAATATAGAGCATCTCTGGATCCACACTATTGTCTGGGAAGTGTTCTGCTTTTCTATTCTGTGTTTAAGTGCCTCGTGGATTCCCGACTATCTCCGATCCAGCCGGCGTCGGCTGGAGTATCAATTCCGGGAGAATCTCCGACGTCGGCCGGCGCCGGCTGAGTATGAACCATTAAAGACTCCCACTGCCGATTGGGGGTATGAATTATATAAGCTACCTCTGACCATTATGTGCCCCTCTCCCCATACCGACGACCTCCGTCAAGTCAGCACGTGACGTTGAGTGCGTCACCAGTTCCCCCACTCCTGCACCAACCACAGCCCACATTGCCATTCTATCATCCATATCCTATAGTGCCCTCCAACGCACCGCTTGGCCCTCTCTCACTGTACCGACTACCCCCGTCAAGCCAGCACGTGATGTCAACGCCCTCGGTTCATTCGGGCGCGCCTTTCTTGAGCCAGTCCCAACCTCTTCAACGACCAGCCTCCCGGAACCCTCCCCAGTATTCCACTCCTGTTTATAACCATGCAGTTGACCTTCGGCTACAGACACCGACACCGCTCAGCCATCGCTGGAGCTCTGCGTCAAACCCCATCCCTACATCCCGGCTTTACCCTCAAGCATTCTCTGACCCCCACACATCTGTGAGATGAAGTAGGTGTTCAGAGCTGTTCAGAGCTGTTCAGAGCTGTTCAGAGTGTCCTTGAACAGCTCCGAACAGCTCTGAACACCTACTGCAATTACAGATGCAGCCCATTTCACGAAGCAATAGCCTGCGACTGA
This sequence comes from Lactarius hengduanensis, assembly GCA_021525025.1. NCBI lineage: Eukaryota > Fungi > Basidiomycota > Agaricomycetes > Russulales > Russulaceae > Lactarius > Lactarius hengduanensis. Next base: position 3,130 of record JAKELI010000048.1, read on the forward strand.
TCGTCGTCCCTCATGTCCGGGTTTGTTGGCATAGTCTGAGTCACTGTAGCCGAGTAGTAATGGCATGGTTGACAATCCGCCAAGAGTCAAAGTCATGTTATGTGTGCCCTTCAGATAGCGGACGACTCGGACAGCGGCTTGCCAGTGGGCCTCACGGTAGCAGTCCAGGAAGCGAGACAGTTTGCTGACTGCAAACATGATGTCTGGTCTGCTTCCCGCGGCGACGTACATCAGTGAGCCAACGAGAGATCGATAGGGGATGGTGGCCAGTCGTTCGCGCTCGCTTTTGTCGACAGGATCTCGCGGGTCGGGGCGTATCAGGAGGGAGCCGTGTGCCATTGGCGTGTTGGCTGGTTTGGCATCGCTCTGCCCGTATGTAGCCACAATTTTGTCTATGAGGGCGGTTTGGCTCAGCGCGATTGTTTTGGTGGTCCGGTCGTGACGGAGTGCGATGCCGACTACAAGTTTAGGGTGCCGTCTCCTGGTCGTCGAAGAAGCAGGACACCATAGCCGACTCGACATGTGCTGCCAAATACGTCCCCAATGCCGTTTTCTCTCCCTCAATACCATCAACACGCACTGCGAACAGAATGCGCACATCCAGCCCCACCAGGCCTTGGGCTTTTCACACCATTTGCGTCACCACACCCTATGCCACATGAAGAGCGGCACAATTTTCTCGATTTCTCACTTCATTAACCTCAAACAAAGTTCACATGTATTCTACTTTATATTAATGGGTAATACATCGCAGTTTCTGTTGATTTTGAGGTAGAAGCCTCCAAAATAGAGGGCGCGTGGAGGATTCGAGGATGGAGAGGATTTTACGAGCACGAAAAAATGACTGAGACAAATTTCTCACAGGCCAAAACGACAATCCCTATACATTTGAGCCCAGCCCGTTGAGAACGAGAGACGACGCGAAATGAGCGGAGCATCTGAGTTCGAAAATCGGGATGGTCCGAGCCTAGGACTGGACTCACAGTACATGTACCTCAACTTCGACAAACTCTAGCAGATTCGTGCCTCAAAAATTTCTTCGATCCACCAGCGGCTTGGCATCCACGGGAACCCTTGAACCTACACAGGCGACAACCGTAGGCATTTCTCCTTGAATTTGGATCTTGGTGGATCTTGGTAATTAAGCTTACATTGGGAGACGAGTACAGCGGGCATCTCAAGGCCGGGCAACCTATTCCTTTATCTGGTGGTAAAGAGGGACATGGTTGTACCTACTTTCGTCGGCCAAGAAGAGTTTTCGCGGGCATTCCTTTCCACACGACTGACTTCTTTCCATTCCAGTGTATTAGCCTTTACAGTAAGTGAGACGTGGTATCATAGACCCTACGGGTCTCAATATTTATTTATTTTTCTCCAATCCAAGCTGTAACTTAATCTCACACTCCCGAATCCTGTGCTTTTTCTGATCGCATGATTCTTCACGGGCGCGCGGGCGCCCCTCGGGCGGGGTTCCAAATTCACGCGACTTCGACCTATCATACGTAGTGAGACGTGGTTTTCATAGACTCTGCAATCCAAGCTGTAACTTGATCTCACACTCCCGAATCCTGTGCTTTTTCCGATCGCACGATTCCGCGCGGGGCGCCCCCTCGGGCAGGGTTCCAAATTCACGCGACTTCGACTTCGACCTATCATACAGTAAGGTAGAAGTCACTAGGAACGGGCACCCCTTATATAAGCAGGGCACCCCTTCTTCTCGCTGTCTTAATTACTCTTTCACATCCTCAAAATTTGGAAATCTATCATGCTAGCATTAAAGTACATAACTGTAGCTACAGCTGGAACAGAAAAATTTCCCTGGATTCTCAAAACTGAGGGAGAAATTAGCCTTCCAAGTTTTTTATCAAGAAACATATGTTTTTATTCTTATCGAGCCAATTTACACATTTTGTGAAAACGAACAGCAAGATTGGTCCAGCTTATATAAGCGGTCACGTGATCCAAAATGAGCGCGTTGATATCTAAGATGCGCAGGGTTTGGGAGTGTGATGCGTCGCAAGGCATTGTGCAGGCCTCTGCGGGACGCGAGGTTTTGTATATAGGTCCGCAGCGATTGTGGACACATTGGTGTAAAAGGAATAGGGCCGCGCGCGAGTGCGGCGAGGTTGGGAAGGGGGATGGGGTCGGTCGGTTGCGAGTGGTCGGAAACGGTCGCGCACGCGTCGGCGCGGCGCGAAACTTTGTATGGGTGGCCGCCGGGGTCGGGAATGCGTTACCCTTGAGTCGCTAAGGCCGCGTGCGAGTGTGGCATGCAGGGGAGTGCAAAGGATGAACTTCACTGAACTCTGAAGTCCGAAATCTGTGAGGGAAAGTCTCGGCTATAACCCAGGGTGTAAAGTTGTAATTACATGGGCTATATACTGGAGAATGCAGGCTAAGGAAAGAGGGCGAATTAGATAAACAGGGGAAAGGTAAAACGCGAAGGGGAGAGTCCGGGGCAAGTGGGAGACCGAGCGCGGGAAAGCCTGGAAGCGCGCAGGAAAGCGGCACTTAGAAAGCATACAGGAGCGCAGGAGAGAGGGGAAAGCGCAAGAAAGTGCGAGTGAGCGTAAGGTACTGCTAGGAACTGCAAAAAGGGCGATTTCACCAGCCAGGGAGAGCACTGGCGTATCAGCAGGAAAGCAATGCTTAGAAAGCACAGAAAAGCACAGGAAGGTGCAGCCAAGCACAGGAGAGCAGAGACAAGTGCAGAAAAGTACAGAAGCATAGCCAAGTACAGAAATAGTCACAAACTGCTAGAAAGTGTGAAACCAAAAAAAGAGACGAGGAAGGCAAAGTGAAAAATACCAACTCAATCTGAGTCTCCAAGCTTGTCTCCATTCCTAAGATTGGTCCTGCTTACATAATGCAAACCCTAGGGTTTGTAGCTTACATAAGGGGTGCCCGTTCCTAATGACTTCTACCTTACTATGCTTTGGCCCTCAGTCGGACCCCCTCCCTCAGTTGGACAGTCACGCCTAGTCACAGTCCCGTTTTGGAATGTTTGGGGCTCCGCTGACCGTTTGGTGGGAGCAACACCTGAATGCTCCTTTCCGTTTTTAGAAAGCGGTCAGCCACCCAAATCAAGCCCCAATGTGGCATGGGCCGGCAAGCGTGACGGATGGCTATTTTGCCAACTTCGCAACACAACATATTTCAGCCATGAAAAGGGTCAGAGTGTGTTTAGGAGTCATACAGGACATCATATATTTATTTTGGTAGTGATTGAGCTAGAAATGAGCGAGAAATTGGAAGTGTCCAACTGAGGGAGGGTCCGACTGAGGGCCAAAGCATAGTAGGTTTCATAGACCCTACGGGTCTCAATATTTATTTATTTTTCTGCAATCCAAGCTGTAACTTAATCATCTCACACTCCCGAATCCTCAATGGTCTTTTTTAGGGCTGCGTACCGTACCCGTACCGAACGGGCCAGACGGGTCCGTACTACGGTCACGGCACCGTGCCGTTTGAGCTCAAAACAACTCACCAGACGGACGGTGGAGGGGACGGCCATCACCCGTCTAAGACCGTCACAGTATGACCGTCAACGGCACTAGACGGTTTGGACGGGTCTCTCCAAAAAAACATCTCCTGCGTCACCAACTTAACGTTTGCTTCCCGCCCCCCTGGCACCACCATCAACAAACCGCCGATTCCTCCATCACGCCGAGCCATTCCAGCCCCAACCCCGAGCCTGGCTCTTCGACACCACCTCACCCACTTCTCCCACGATCATGATCATACACATCTCCAAAGTCTCTCCTCCTTCCCCGAGTCGCAACACGGCTACAACACACCTCGTCAAACTGCCACCAAATTACTCTGCGAGCACGCACGATCCATTTCCTTTACCAGCCCTGGCCTGGGTCCTGGCCAAACACGCAGGTGTGGGCCGATCTCTGACTATCCAGACCACGAATATCGCACGGACGGGTCTGGTGTGTTGAGGAGCGCCAGGATCTGTTCGATCTTCCGCCTGCACATGCCGTGATTCACACGTCGCGCTCTCCGCTGTGGGTGAACGGGGACCTTGGCATTGGCGGCGAATGACAAGTTCCACTGGCCATTCAAGGGCCACATGCACGACAGCTGCGGCGGCTCCACGCGCACGTATTCCCGACTTCTCGTTCAGCACCATGCGCCGCAAGGCTCTTGCATTGGATTCTTCTGACTTGTTAGGGGGACCAAGGATGCTCGATATGTCGTTGAAAAGTGGGAACCTGGAGATGATGCTAGAATCTGATTACCAGAAGATATTGCACCTCTCTCTTTGGCACCTCTGGTGAGTTGCGTGAGTTGTGTGCCGAGGTGATATCTCTGATCCGCTTTTCAGGTCCGAACCTCTTAGCGTCACAGTCTGGGACGATTGGTCGCAGATGTCCCCTCATGTGGCCGTTCTGGATCGATTGCTCCGCCTCTCCTTCACAGTTTCGGGCACAGAAGTCGTCGCCGTAGGCTCAGTGAGCACCATACCGAAGCTCGTTTCCTACGGCTCCCGCTTCTTAGCAAATCTCGACGCACAGCGAGAAGGTGCAGCACAGGAGTCGAAAGCATTCCGAATTGCCCAGTCGCCCAAGCCGGATAACCCCCTCTCCGCTTTCGCCAATGCCATGCTCCAGACGGCACGGACACGCCTACGTGAGAAAGAAGACAGCCTGTCGTATGTCGTACAGCAGTGGATGCAATTCTCGCTCGGTTCCCTGAGGCTTGTCGTCTTCCCGCGGACGATGGAGGATAATGAAATGGCGTCGTTCACCGCGAGCGATCTGCGTTCCGATCTCGACCTTATCGTCGAATCTAGCGACCTCCCAGCGAAGCGCAAATTGCATCTGGCATTTTCAGGCATGTCGGCCTCGCGGGTCGGACCGCTCAATCATGGTGCAGTTCCCGCAGACGTTTGGACGGACGTTTGACGGTGGCTCGGAGCGCTGCGCAAAGACACACCCCCATCGTCAACAATGGCATACCCAAAAACGGCGGTCTCATCTTGAGTCAGGGTCACTATCATGACGCAGTATTGGTCATGTTCAAAGAGCTTTTATTACTTGTACCCTTGCTTGTACCTCACCAACTTGATAATGCATAAATACAATGGCCCAAACATCCGAGTTTTTATCACTAGGACGATACCGTCTACCGTAGAGACGACCGTCATGTCCGTCTCCGTACCCGTCCGTAGCCGTTGGGGCTTTGCTAACTAGACTTGACGGACGGCAGACGGCCGACCATACCCGTCACATGACCGTTGATTGTACGGCCGTACCCGTCAGACGGTACGGTGCACAGCCCTAGTCTTTTTGCTAGCGCCCATTTCCCCTTCTGGCATGCTCTGTTCCATCACTTCCGAGCGAAGCGATTGCGTCGTTGAGTTTCCCTTGGAGTCCCCACCTTACTGCGCACTGGATTGTTTGCTGAGATGCATACCAACTTTGGTCCGCAATCCCCGGTGATTCGATGATGCACAGGACACTTCACCGTGACAAGACGGGCCATAAAGCATAAAGACTGGCCAGGTCACCCTTTCTTGTATTCATACCCAGACCCAACATTGTCTGCCGTTAACGGTGCCATGAGTGCCAGAAAGTCCAATCCCAATCCTCCCTTCCACCATCAGGGACTCGAGGTATCGAGACATTGTGCGGTATGCTAGAGATCCCCTCGCGCGCACCCGACCACCTCACTTTTTTTCAGTGTGCGTGTCTCACCGACCATTATTCCGTTGGGAGCCAATCTTGTATCAGCGTACGTCGGTTTCCCCCATCGTCGCGTAGAACCTTTGAAACCTATCGCCCCGAAGACCATCCTACCAGTCCCAGGGATGGACCGTATCCTCTCACCCAGAGGGTAAGCGCTACGCCCATGGCAAGGCGCAAGCGGGAATCACAATTGTCACGGAGGCCCATATTACTGAGCCTGGGGTTTCGGACCAGCTGAATGCCTGGTGGGCCATTATCTGCGATATCATCACCGAGGGAAATGTCCACCTTCTGGAGACTTCCCACCTCTTCCTAGAAATACACCAGGATTCAGGTACTTGCAACTATTACTTCGCGGATCATGGTCTTCGCACCATCTTCTGGTTGCACACCCTCGACACCACCAGCGTCGGACTTCCGCATTCCTACTCAAGCGACCACCTCCGTATGTTTTTGTCATATCAAATTCTGCCTTGCCAAGTGGGCTAAAAGTTTACGACCAGAACACTCTCTGGAAGAAAATTACTGGATTCATGTTGAGCTGTTCCCCAAGACCGCTTCTCAATACTCCGCGATTGCCTTGAACGAGCTTCTGGCCATCTTTTTACATGCACACGCAGGTGAGGCAGAAATCGCTTGTTTGCTCACGCACCTGGGCCCGGAGTGACAGAGAGTACGTAGATGCACTTACCTCAGAAATTCCCACCTTTCCCTACACGCCTAACCAGTGTGAAGATCTTATCGAACTTCTTCAGCGTAGTAGAGGTGTGTTTCACTTGGTCCATCTTGCGTGGCCCTCGATTAATTTGTTCTTGGTAGATCATGCTTCTAACCCCTTTGTCGTCACTTATGTCGCTAGGTTATGGGCGACCGTAGGTAGGTTGTACGTCTTTATGAACTGCGGTCCCCCTTACGACCCTTCTTAATGCAGCGAACCATCGCTTCTTTATCCGTTTCGGTGAAGATCACTGCCAATTGTCCTCTGATCAACTCATTTTGGAGGCACCAGAAAGTAAATCGGGCTTCATTATGGCAGTCGTATCAAAAGTCCTTCTTTTTGGTATTCCCGATCACTATGAAGCGCGGTTCACGAACCTTTGGGAAGATCAATTCGCTGACACGTCCCGTTGGCCCGAGTACGTTTCTGAGACGGTTGAAGACTTGAAGCAGACGAGGTCATGGGTAAGCTGGATCGCAGCTATGAGTGCATCATTACTGACCTTTTCATCGAAGATCTTGGCACTTCTCAGGTGAGAAGGCCTTTCCCAGTCTAGATGGCCCTGCTAATGTTTTATAATCTCCAGCGCGAGTATTCCTACGATGCAAATGACCCCTTTCTCTGGTTTGATCAAGGCCTCGTTGTTCCTCTGTGCCTTTGACATCGCCATTACATCGTTCCTCTTACAACAATATCAGCGACTTCTTAGCACGAATACTTACACTTCAGTGAGCATGGTAACGCCTTTCCGCTCAGCGTTTATAATTAACTCAGAGTTCAACAGGTTGCATACCTGAAGGACCGGAACACAGGTTATGGTTTCCAACCAATCGCGGTCGTTCATAGCCTTCCGCAGGCATTGTTCGTTTGGGCATTGCTTCTGTTCTCGATGCAGGGCTTTTGGATGGCGTTCGCCAATCTTCCCCCCACTTCCCTCCTTTTGACGCTCGTTCTTGTAGCCGCCATACTGACCTTGACATGTTTGGTTATATGGTTGGTTGTTCGCCAGCTTCCGGAACCCATCGAAGACGCCATGTTACGGACAGGTACTCCTCCCTTGGATCCTGGAGCAGAGCATAATGAGCGCCCCACCGCGGAAAGTATGGTTTAGACTCCGAGATTTTACCTCATCGCGCTATGAAGAGATCCTCGTAATGTACTCGTACTCCATTTCTCGTTTATAGCACATATAGGCTCCAGGGCGTCCCAGATTTGTGGGGAAGGGCACTATGAGTGTGTTTGTCTCTCGTACTGCAGCACTAGATAAAGGACTATTTTGCATGGATATGAGCGACTCGACCCTCTGCAAAAAAGTCATTTTATTTCCCTCTGGCGCCGCGTCCAATCACACGACATCTGGAAGTTGGACCCGTTTCTCTGGGATGACATCGCAGATTCCCGCCTGCGCCTTGGTGTAGGTAGGTAGATGTTACCCATCCATGGCACTGACTGGGACTGATGAATTTATGGTTCTAAGCCATGAATGCAGAAAAACCGATGTGCGCTGTTATGGGATCGCTTGCGGATAGAACAAAGGTCAGCGAGACACGCACACTAGAAGTAGTGAGCTGGTCTCGGGACCCTGATGGCGGAGGGGGGTTCATTGGAAAAAATCTAGGGACACGTAGCGGGAGCGTAACGGTGAGGACAATTGGCTTACTGGTTGCTGTTGCCTGTTATGGTTCGATGTGTGTACGAATAGACGTGCAGGCGCAGTGTGTGTATTGTAAAAACGAGATACTTTTAACAAAATTCTATCCACTTTGTTTGGCGAGCGAGTCTGCTGCGCACGTCACAGCCTACAGCAGAGAGAAACTCTAAAAAGCCGCGCTAAATTCTGGTTGGTAGTGGGGAAGCAGCCCCGTAGCGGCTTCGGCATACTGTACCATCATGTCACGGTATCCGTTCCTCAAGGCCCCGGTAAGAAGGCGAGAACGATGACGGTATATTCTGAGGTGAGTCTCGTATGCTTTTGACGAACTATCGTAGACTTGCAAGTACTACTATACATCATTCTAATGTTTATCATCTTCAACCATTCCATAGGAAATATGGGGTCACTAACGCACACACACCTCTTGTATGATAAATAGCGCTTCGCTATTTATTATACACGAGGTGCATGTTCATGGGACAGCTAACGACGACGACGACAAGTAGAGGTGGTCCAACAAAAGTCGAACCATATTTGCGCGGATCAGTCCTTCCACCGGCCCATGGATCGTCGGGCCATCTTCAGAAAAAAAAGTGCTGACATTTCCGAAAAATCAGAATGAATCGGAAACTTACACGTTAAAGACGGCGATATCAACGGGCGCCGCGGTCAGCGCAATCCCCCCCGCTCACGCAAACCGTTTTCGCGGACAGACTGCCAACGCAATCTGTGGACAGGTTTCCACATGGGGTCCCCGTTATCGGGGCGCCTGTGCAGCGGTGGCGACCCCCAGCAGCTCGCACTCTGCTTGGCCCACGGGCAGATGAGCTGAAATGCCCTGATCTGAGTGTAGGTGTTGCGCGATTGCTGACTGAGTTGTCTGTTGTGGGTACGGGCTATGAAAAAGAGGGTATTAGCCGGTCTGAGGCGGAGCGAGGAACGAGCGGAGGCTTAGAGCATAGTCTTTGTGCGAGCGCGACAGGGCGGCATTTGCTCATTTCTTTCTTCCGTGCCGCCACCTGTCTACCCTTTTCTCAACCGGTTCAAACTTCAAAGAACCGTAACTCTTTGAGGGTAGTGGCGATGGTGGAGGACGTACCCAAGGAAAGCCGCTCTTCTTCCATCTGCCATCAAACCAAAGGTGCACATCCTTCATACAACTTATAGTGCCACACGGTCGATACGCCTTCGCACTCATGTGGGCTTGAGCATATTCTTAAAGGGTGGAATTGCCTAGCGTGCCTGTGGCTGAGGTCGTAACGGAGTGTCGAGAAAAGACGGGTGCGGAACGCTTGGACCGAACCGATCGAATGTAAGCAATGATCGACGTGGTTGTGTGGTTGAACCGGTTTCCATAGCGACGGAGTACTATTTACAGTCGCGAGAACAGCGACACGTGGAACCCAGTCCGGATATTCTCATCCGGTTCCCACCACAATCCCCAAGTATCCAGTACCGCCTGTCTTTCTCAGGCGTGAGTGCGTGGAATGAGGGCGCGGCTGCGGGTTCATTGCCATTATTATGGGAAATGCAGACTTGGGATGAGTGCGAGAAAGTCCGATTCGGAAAACCATTTTACATTCAGGTTGCCTCACCAGGTGGTCCACTATCAAAACTCACTATGCAGGTAGGACGAGTGCCCCAAACGATTGCATCCGTGGTAAGGTAAATCATTCATTCACGAACACGATTGGCGGGAGTGCGACTGTGGGAGGATAGGCACGTTGTAACTAGGGGAATTCAAGAGTACTGAACAGTAAATTTAGAGCACATGCGATGAGTGATACAGTACTCTTCTTTAGCAGCCACTGTTATCGAAGTGGTGATCACAAAGGCAGTCAGCAGGTTTAATATACGTTTGATGATCGCTACGCGGACGCAGTGGGCTAAAGGATGGGGGCAGGCGTACCAGTCATTTGTAATTACGAGCTCAGCGTTGCAGCTGTCTTTATTCACAACGTTCACATGGTACTGACGTACGCCTATGTTTTGTAAGTTACTTACTGTGGGACTGGACTCACAGTACATGTACCTCCGACAAACTCTAGCAGATTCGTGCCTCGAAAAATTCTTCGATCCACCAGCGGCTTGGCATCCACTGAACTTGAACTCGGGCTGCATATAGCGACACACACCTACAAAGGCGACAACCGTAGGCGTTTCTCCTTGAATTTGGATCTTGGTGGGTCTTGGTAATTAAGCTTACGTTGGGAGACGAGTACAGCACGAGAAGAGGGCATCTCAAGGCCGGGCAACCTATTCCTCCATCTGGTGGTAAAGAGGGACGTGGTTGTACCTACTTTCGTCGGCCAAGAAGAGTTAGGCATTCTTTTCCACACGACTGACTTCTCTCCGTCCCAGTGTATTGGCCTTTAGCACCTTATTTGACACCTACACATGCTACAGCCATTTAGCGGTAGCGTCCGTCGATGCCCTGGCCTATTTATTCAGGCGTTGTCATAGTCTCTCTGGTCAAATTCTTTGCTCTTCTCCGCCCTCGCATCGTGGCGAGCATGGTAATCAATAACGACATGGCAGCCTTAATTGGCTTTGGGTGTGAGGCAGTCCTTTACGGTACGTTCACAAGTAATTGTTAGCAGGACCTCCTGACTGATAATCGTTCCAAAGGGTGCTACACCGTTTTCTTCGTCGTCTCCGTGTATCTAATGCGCAGGAGCTCGCGGGGTCGAACCGGCTTCAACCGCCCAATTTTCATTATCAGCATTTTCTTGTATTTTTCGTGTGCGGCGCACTTCGCTCTCGAGTTCAATCACTTTAACAACGTCTTGGTGCGCACTCTATGCATCATCGACGTTGCGCAGTCCTGATATGACCTCGCAGGCCACGACGGGTGTTGATGGATTCGCAAACGAGACAAATGTCCTTGTTGGCGCCGACATCCTCATCTCGGTCACGGATTTCTTCGGTGAACTTATCCTCATATACCGCTGTTGGCTGCTATGGTCCAGGAATTACTGGATCATCGTCTTGCCAAGTCTCACGTCGATTGGTGGGCTTGGTAAGCGATACCGACATGCTCAGACCAAGGATTGATACTGATCCACTCGAATTCCTCCGCGTCGCAGCGTGCGTCGGGATGGTCATTCACTTGTTGCTGAGCATCAACCCATCTTCGCCAATCGCCCCACCCTCCTTAGTGCCGTTAGGTCTCGCGGGCTTCGTTCTCCCGCTATGCACAAACGTGTTCGTGACGGCTCTCATCGCCACACGCATCTGGCACCTCTCTCCACGCAAGGTGCGCGACCTGCGCGGCGTGTACTTCCCGGAAGGAACAGGCCGCACGGCAATCGACATCGTCATCGAGAGCGGTGCGCTCTACCTGGTCGTGCAGCTCGTCTTTGTGGTCCTCTTCGCCATCCAGCACCCCGCGCAGGGCATCGTCGGCGTGATCGCCGTGCAGATATACGTACGTAATCGCTTCGCGAAGCAGCTCGTGGATTCACATCCCCCGTTGTACAGGGTATCGCGCCAGCACTCATCATCATTCGTGTTGCGCTCGGACTGTCAAACACAGTGCCAGAGAGGCCTGGCGCTAGAGCTGCGTCCTGGTCTCAATCTCCTCCGACTGAAGTGCGCATTGGGTACAGTACGGCTGCGTTCACGGACGCAGGCCAGCGCATCAGCCCCGCCGGGGTCCCCTTGGCTCATATGAAATCGAGGCCTGACGGCGAGGATTCGGGATCGATCTGTACCTCCACCGAACATGCGGTGTAGAGGGCATGCGATTTCAGTTTTTTCTTATCATCGGTTGCTGGTGACGCTGGGATATCTTTATTCGGTTCTTTCCTTGGGATTTGCACTGGTATGGTGCTTCAAAATTTGTAGAAGGCGACCAACTGTACGTTTCAGTGTTTCACATCTGGTTTCTATCAACAACACGAGTGATGTACACCCCAAATTGAGTGTGCAACAACAACTAAAGAGCTGCACGTAGCCCATCTAGAATCCACATACTTCAAATAGAAGCGACATGAGATGGCTGACAACAAACCGAAAAGGGTAGACGGAACAGAAAGGCGGTGTAGGTGTGTCAAAAAAAAAACAATAAACTTGGTGTTCTTGTCCATGTGCGGTCGTGCTCCAAAAGTGATTGGTGTCCACGGAAGCAACAAACAACTTGGTCTGCGGCGATTCTCTCCCACAGGGGTCCGTAGCGGAGGGTTCGCTGCACGGGATCCGTCGAGTTGAAGAGCACGGTAACGTAACACTGGCAGTGACCCGCCCCAATGGAAGCAGACCAGTTTTCTTGCTTGCGTTCTCAGAATAATGTGGTGGTCAGAAGTTTCTGGTGTTGGTTTGTTAACACAGTACAGACAGGATCTGCCATATGATCGATGGAAGTTAAGGCGTTTGACAAGCCAGTCACACAGACTCGGCCCGGATGAGCCTCATGGAGTCTGTACAGTCAATCGCTTGGTCAATCGACGACACCGGTAACTGAACCATTGCCCGTAAACATGCGCTAGGGTTCTTAGAAAAAGGGGCCCAGTGGTCTTGAGCAACTCTGGTCACTCCTGCCATTACTTCCGGATTTTCGGACAAACCCGGGCCTTATCGCATCTCCTGCACGTGTATCGCTCACCACCTGTACCACGTCTTTAAACCCTTTATGACATTACCACCGCAAGCATGCTTGGCAACTGCTCGAAGGCCGTGTTATGCATGTGGGGGTCAAAGCGAGAGCGTTGGAAAGACCCAAGCTACTAGAGCAGCGAGTGAATCTAAAAGGACATGGCCCGGGATCCCTTCCTTCACGGGAATCCTCAAGACTCCGACCCGTTAACAAAAGTAGAGGACCTTGACGACCTTGACCGGAATAGCGGAGTCCTGGAGTCGCACCGAATGAGGGGCACCAGGTCGTACTCTTGGGAATGCACCAAGGGTACCTTCGCGCTGACTCGGCCGTCGTCTGAGATTTTGAAATATAAACGCAGTAGCATGAGGCAAGCGAGTCTATTTTTCCAGTGATTCGAACGTCTCGTTCAGGAGCATCACCAAGAGCTATGCCAAATGAGTTGATAATCAGGACGCGAGGCTGTGCTGCGTCTTTCTGGCGGGCCAGGGATCACATCGATCACATGGGATGAAGTGACCAAAGGGTGGCAACGCCGTATGGAACAACTCAACGCGCTTCTCAGACCAGATAGACGGGTACCCTAGATACCGGTGCCGGCGAGAAGACAATCACAAGAGACTCACAGGGGATGCTCTTTCACACGGCATGATTCAGGGCAGAAATCTCTGAAGCCAAGTTATTTCTTCACTGGGGTAGCGAAGTCCTTGGCTTCTGATTCTGAAGGATGGAAATTAGAACCAATCATAAAACGCTGGAGCTACACCCAATACAGTAATTTATTTTGGAGCGTTGTACAACTTGTACAACACAAACCGTCACTTCAAGAGACCAATGGGCGATAACGTTAACCACCTGTCCGCGGATCTGACTCGATGATTCGATAGGAACTTGAAGCTTGACATCCCTTCTTTCTTTCGTACCGCCATCATCTCCTTTGACTTGGTGTTGGTTCTAGCTTAGCTTCTGCCATCGTTGCTTACAGTGAACACCACTGTGACCCCCGGGCCGCTCCATGGAGCAATCCAACAACCGCTTCGCTGTCCTCGGCAAATACGTTGTGTCTTCTTAAACATGGTACCCATAGTCTTTACCCTGCGGGTTTCAATACCCGTTGATTTCTCGAAAACCCTCAACCCAACCCTTACCCTTGACTAGGGGTAGGGGTTTTGGAGGGTATGGGTAGTGACTCATCAAAATGCATGCGCCTCGTCCTTTGCGTCGCAAGTGCCCACCACCCACTCGGTATCTTCGGGATGTCGATGACATTCCTTAAGGTGGGGCTGGATAGCGAAACCGGGTCGTTCAGAAACGTGGGAATCGGATAGCAGTTGTGATGGGAAAATGCACAGACCAGGGACCAGTTCAAGTTAGTGCTGGCGTCGCTCCTTCTACCATTATCTAGGTCCACCGGCCGAGGAATAACGGAGCGGGGGGAAATGCCACCTAGTGCTCGCGGCCGCGGCTCAGGTATCGCGACACGGAGCGTCGTCACTGTGGCACGAGCCCCGTCGAGGACATGGGGGCTGGCAGATTCTTCGTGTTCGGGTGATTGGTGGTCACGCAAGTAGATGCGGTTGTTGAGACTCACTAACAGGGTGTTGGAGTATCTGAAACATTTTTTTTTGTCAGCGTTTTGGCTCGCGCAGCGAAAGATATGTGTCACTCACACTTTCCCAAAAACATAGATTCTTTTATTTCTCATTAGCTGGTAAGGTGCACGCGACGAAAAGAACATACGTGTATGTGTAATATCGCTCGTTCTGTGAACGAGGTGATTGGGTCAAAAGATGAATCGTGGCGTATCTCGGACTTACCGGGAAGGCGACAAAAAGCACAAGGGTCGTGATGACCAAGGTGGCTAAACTAAAGTTAGATGCACGGCTATGTGGGGTTTCTGAGAGACAGATAGTACCACTCAGGGCGTTTGTCTCAATGGTAAGCCGTACCACACGAATTAACACGAAGCTGGAGAAGTTGCCACTTGCCCTCCTCAACTGCCAAAGGGATCTCGGTCGAGGTAGTAAAGGATCTGATGATGTGATGTCATACCAGTAGCGTCATTGCCACCACGATCAGAATGTCCGCCAAGGCACTCGATATTGCCCATAACTAACGTGACAAAGTATGAGGTGGTATGGCCAATTAAACCGAAACGAGTGTGCGTACATATATTGATGTTTTCTTGGGGGTCGCATAATTCTCATCCATGAGTGGCTAAGCGCTGCGTGAGAAAGACGATTTGGGGTGTGTGTGTATAGTACCGACTTTGATGGTCGCCCATATCCCTGCGGCTGATTCAGTCACCGCGGCCTGTGTTCAGGAAAACGTCAGAAGTCTGAAGAATGCGGGGACAGTCAGGTATACATACGACAGAGATGATCCAACAGATCCACCGTAACGATGTCCGTTTGTTCAGCACCCAAATTCGATAACAGAAGTATCCTTGAACGATAAACGCAATAACTGTGCCAATGATAGGAACGTCAACGGGAAAGAAATGGGAATTCCCTAAGCGTTCTACATTGCCAAATCCGGCAACAAACCAATAGTAGATATCGGCTCCAGTCAGCGCAGTTTGAATGGTCTCCAGCAGGAAGACGAAATAAACTGCTCAAAGTTCGCCTCAACATCACAGAGCTTCCGAGTAATGTTGAAGACCAACCTAGAATTTTTACGATTCGCCTGTCCGTTCGAAAATTGTAGCTATATACGTCTGAACGTGGATGAGTGGAATAGGCCGAGGTCTCGAGGGACGGGCCTCGTACAAATCTGGACGCAGAGAACGCCGAAAAGGGTCCAGTTGAATAGGACGCCGAAGAGCTGCCGGCATTATTGAGAATACCGGTCGTGTAGACAACAGAACGGGAGCCAAACGCACAAGAGGGGCAGCTCTGAAAAGATCAGCGGATGAGGGAAACCACTACTGTACTATCACCGAACTTACACGCTGATGACGTCCGGGGAAGTGGTTGGTGACCCAGAGGACTCAACCATTGGTGTTTTAAATGTTAAGAAGTGGGTGGGGAGTAGCGTCACGGAGTAATGGGGAGAGTGGGGTTGCAGTCCACAAGGTGGGCTTATATATGTGATTCGGTTCAGACCGGGCGACCCAGAAGAGGCCTCCGCGTGCCCTGCGGGGCGCTTTTCAAAACGGATCTACACATCCTTTACGACTGCCCAGTGCCCACACCAGTTGATTCCCGTCACAAGACACCTCTCCCGCATCGTCTACAATAGCATCAGAACACCCTACGGCGGCCTATACCGCTCCAGAAACTCACACCGACTACTAACCTTTCTACAGTTAAGCAGAGCAATGTCCAAGCCCGATCCCGGCCCTGTGACCGAGATGTCACCCGAACCCGATTGAGAAGTTGGGAACACGCAGGGCTCGCGACGTTTTGGAGAAAGGGAGCCTCACCCCCGAAGAAAGGGGGGGGAAAAGAAACTCTCGGCGTCTGACGCCATGATCAATTACTTTGCGACTTAATGCCTAACACTATAGCCCGCCTGCAACGACGGGCTCCGATATGGTCTATCTACCCACTGTCCCTGGTAGTTGCGCCGACCTACTACTGCCGGGGAACACCTTAGCGTTACCAAAAACCCTTAGTGTAGCCTGTTCACACTGCGTCCGGTCTGGGCCTACGGCCTACCAGCCGGGATATAACTGGATCCAAAAACAAAAAAAAAAGGTGGGTTTATAATCTGATTTTCCGGACTGTGAGTATGAGCGAGATCAAGGCGACAGTGTGGTTGATGTATCATAAAAACCTCCGTCACTGGGGCAGAGATTTCTCCCGGTCCAATCATCTCAGTAAGCGGCAGTTATCTTCGCCCGCGCCATAAACATCCACCATCGTGATAGCACTGTTCCCATCAAGGATGAGGCACTACACTAGAGCGCGAAGAGTCGGGAATTCGCGGGACATTGATACTAATCTGATACTTGATGCAAGTCTTGTCTTGATCATGATGACAGAATTGACAGATGGCAAAACCCCCGATGATATTTCAGTCGATACATCCGTACTATGTTTTGCTGCGTGATTTGCTACACAATCTCGGTGTCAGTGCTGTATTGGTAAGAACCCAATGAAAACTTGGGGGCTGGAGCTCCTAGGCCAGCGGAATATGCTACGGTCGGAATCGTTGCTGACCTCTGGCTGTCCGATGTAGTCTACAGACCCATTGGCTACCGCGCGATCCTGGGCGTGATACCTTGGTGAAGAGCCTGAGGTTGGCCCAGGGCGAAGGGAGGATCAGCCCGACTTGGAAGCCGCAAGGTGGCCCGCGTGCTTCGACACAACCATCGTAGTATAGCGGGTTAGCGCGAAGGACGAAGTCCCCTCCCAGACCCGCGGAATCGCCCTCGACGATATATGATACCAGGGTGTGAATCAGACCGACACCATAAGGTAGGTGTGCCCTGCAAGAACATTCCTGCAGCACCGCTGGGAACGCGTGTCCTGGCGGTATTCTACTAGAACTGCGAAGCGGCGCCGCACGCCCACGCAGTGCGTACTACTATTCGAACTGGCCTTGAAACTGGCGTAGAATTGCTTTATTTTCTCCTTGAATTAGAAATACCCACGTGACTGGGGTTTACACGTGCTACCGAGGTCATAATGACGTCATAGAGCGACCAACGTCGCTCCTAAGTTACTTACTACTTATGCTAAGCTGATTACGGCGAGCGGAGAGTCTTTGAAAAGCTCCTCTGAAAGGTAAACGACACCGTATCTCAGACTCCCACTACGACAGCCAAAAACCTCCGCACTATCGGAGAAAACCACTTAAATCTTCGTAAAATTACTGTCATGCTCTACCGTGTCGCACCCAGATCTCACCTCCTTCGCGTGGCTGGCGCAGCTGCACAGAGGGGCCCCAACCACGCCCGCACCCTTGCTATGGCCAATATGCGAGCCGAGCCGACGCGTCCAACGACCGATCAAGGAGAGGGCCCACGCTCAAGATGGGGCCTAGACAGGGAGAAGCTCTACATCGGTGGAGGGCTCGTTGGGATAGGGGCCATTTGGTACTACTACGCGACGGTGGAGAATGCGCGTATCGAGAGAAAGCGAGTAGGGCCGGTAACCGGCAATCCCGACGGAGACCGAACGCAAGCGGTCGAGGGAGCATCGCGTTCAGTGAAGGACCGCACGAAGGAAGCGCTCAAGAGCGCACAGTAGATGCAAAACTGTCCAGGTGTTGAGGTAGGCGAGAAGTCGAAGGGTGTAGGGGGATCGCGGTCAAATTTGTCGGGGCATCGAGAGTTGGAGACTGTATTTACTACGAACATTTAGCGATTGTGTATCTAAGAGCTTGCTTCCAATCAGCGTTTGAGGGAAGCGCTACTTATCTCCCATCTTCTTCTAATGAGACACAGGACATCAGATCAGCTTCAAGCTCCAAGTCGGCTATTCGTATACACCGGCGCAGGGTGAGATATTTGTTTGATGTCAGAGCATGGGCGCGGTTCCTGTGGCTGTTTCGCTCAAGGTTTCGCTCTGCTGGCGGACTTCGCGTACAACTGAACGGGAACGTCTGACGCCTATGATTTGGACGTCGTTTTGGGCTACAACCAGACTGTGTCCTTACTGTATCTTTGTGCTGCATTCTCGGATATTTGCAGCACGCCGCATAACGAGGGCAGCTTTGACATATTCTTGTCCAAGTCTCTACATTCCAAGATGCACAAATGAGTGCCTTTCCACCAGGGCATGATCCCCGTTCCTGCTCTACCAACACACTATTCATCTTCGTACTCAGTGAGTCTCCCAACTCACCCTCACCCGCCTAGCCCGCCCGCTCCCCACAGCCTAACCTTCAGCTGCGCCATGGCCCCCGGAATCTTTCGCCTGCGCACCGCCTGCTGCACGTTCGTCGTCCCCGTCCGCCTCGCGATCTGTCTCCCGCTCCTCATCTGCACTCTCGACGCGTACAGCCCACACGCCGCGCTACGCCCACAAGGCGCTCTCCCCCTCGTCTTCAACGGCACGCACGAGCTCCCCGCGAGCGGGGACGGGCGCACCGTGCCCGTGTATATCGCGCTGCTCCCCGCGCCGCCGCCCGCACAGACGGGCCGCGTGCTCACCCTGGCATTCGTGATCGCTGCTGCGGCGCTGAGCGTGTTCAGTATGCTCGCGCTCTGGTGGTCCGCCGACCCCGCTGGCGACGCGGACGACGCGACGCTCGTGGAGGGCGAGCGTACGCACCTCGGCCCGCTCTTGCTGGGGACCGCGACGCGCCTGCTGCTCGGCGCGCTCGGGACAACCGCAATGGTGTGTGTCGTCGGCGATCGCGCCATCAAGCGCGGCTCGTTCATTGCGATCGAAGTGCTCGGATGGCTCCTGGTGTGAGTCGCCTCATCCTCAACTCTTCTTTTGTTCCCCGTGTGAGCTGGGCTGTGCACACGTCACGCAGCGCGGTACTGTACTTTGGCGCCTTTCATCGCATACACTGCCTCTTGCGCGGGTCAGGAGCTCTGCAAGGCGGAAGGAAGGAAGTACCGCAGGAAGCGCTTGTCGGGAAGCGCGACGCCGGGAATTTGGAGACGATGTGTAGCAAGCCGTATGGATCCTAAAACCTCCCTGTACTATTACCCTTCCCTGGCTCTCTGCGCCACACTGTTAATAAACGCAGTGCCTTCCGCGGATGTCATCTATCGATGGTGGGTCCGGAAGACCTCAAGCCCTTGGTGAAACAGGATCTCCATGAACCACGTCGCCAGGGGAGCCTTGGAGGTGTCGACTATCCAACCATCATTCTACTCCAACCCCAGTGCGCATCACATCAGTTCCGCGGCTGGCGGTCAACGAGTAAGTTGCTTCGATTTCTGCGCAGTGGTGACTACTGTAAGCGCTCGCAAGCCATTACGGCCCGGAAACATCTCATTCCCGTTGTCCGTGGACCGTACTTACGTTACATGCCATTGCGCGCGGAGACCGACGGAGCACACCGGCCCTTCGATACTTCAGTAGCAACGCGCCTGCAGGCTCAAATTCCTACTTGCCCAGACGACGTCGGGGGTGTTACAGCAATATGTTTTAAAATTATTAGGCGTCGAGTCTTTACAATGACCGAAGCAAGACATTCTAGCAAATTATACAAGTATTGTGTACAAGACCAACGGCAAGGCAGGAAGGGGGGAACGTCATCACCATCGCCCAGCTTAGGCGGCGCTCGCGATGGGGCCTGCGACGCTGACGACGTCGCGCCAGCCCCCGGCCCACGACTCGTGGTGCGGTGCGACTTTCTCCTCCTCAAGCAGACCAACATGCTTCCAGAACGCGCGCGCGGTGCTGTCTGCGCGGGAAACGTCCGAGTGGATGCGCGTGCTGGCGCACGCAGTGGTGTGCTTGGACGGCAGCTGGGGCGCCTTGGTGGCGAGCGCACGCAGGTGTGCGGTGGCGGTGTACAGGAGACGTGTGGCGAGGCCGCTGCGGCGGAAGGCGGGGAGCACGCCGAGCGCGAGCACGTGCACCTCGACGGGCGGCAGCGTCGTACGCTTCGTCGTCAGGTCGGAGGTGGGCACGTGCACCGAGACGGCGATGCAGGCGACCGGCTTGTTGGAGGACGGAAGAGTCGCGATGAGGCAGAGGTGCGTCGGGTGCGTGAGGAACTGGTGGAAGAACGCCGGGCGCAGGGCGGGAGCAGACGGCACTAACTCAGTCTGTGGGATGAGTTGCGTGTTAGATGGGAAGGTGAAGGGAACGACAGCGATGTGATGATATGAGGCTGTGACTTACGTGCAGTGCTCGGACGTTTTGCACGTCCGAAGAGTTGAGCGTGCGGATTACGAACTGCTCAGCCGACCATTGAGATAATTGTGCGGAAGAGACGGATGCGTTCTCCATGTTAATAAGAAGTCGGTCTACGGGTTGGGAGGGATTGAGGGAGAAGGATGATGCGAGTTATTACTTTGAAGCAACGGAAGAGTTTTAATATGAGGTACGAAGAATCGGATGTTGACAGAGGAGTAGGAACACTGTTGTTTGTCATCTTGCGGAGGCATCTGTCACTTTTATATGTGAGCGTGTGCTTGATGCGCCAGCCAAATAATGTATTGAACCAGTGGGCGAGGCGGCCTGCCCAGACGCAACCAACAGTCAGGCCTAGTCAGGCGTAGCGACGTGTCGGAGGTTGCCGCGAGTGTTTCATTGTTCATGATAGAATTGCGAAATTGCGGGCCCGGGGTGAGTAGAAACACAGAATGGAAACCATTGCTGACGAATCTAGCGGGGCCTGCACCGGATCTCCGACAATAAACCGGAAGGATGTCTGGTCGAACCCAGAACCAGGAGTTAATACGCCCAAAGTTTGAGTACCACGCCGTGTTGTACTCTGTACCACCAAACCAACACCTTCAAGTTTCGTTTACACCGGGCAAGCCTCAACGGCGATGGAGTGACGTCATGTCCTATGAGCCTCTCGTGAGAATCATGCCTCCGCAGCGTTTCACCAACGAGCAGCTGATCAGAAGTTAGTCACGAACACTATACCGTGTTCCATGTTGTCAGGGATCAATTAGGCCGCGAGTCGAAGCGCCACAATTTGTCCTCTTGGCCGACGTGTTGATGAAGGGGCTTGATCGGTCGGTTTCGGCCGTTCAAGTTAGTGCCTTGGACCTTGCCTTGGTGCTCGACTGGATCGGGGCAAATCGGAGTGCGGGGAAACTCGGAAGGCATACTGTATAGGAACTTCCTTCGCAGAATTGTCGGATGAACGTTTGCGTGTGTTTGTGGGTGGTGCCCCTTCAAACCAAGACGAGACAGACCGGCTACTAATTTTCCACACGTGAATGCGGAAAACGGGGTCGTGTACTATTCCCAACCGGCATACAGTACCAGAGATCTCAACCTCGGGTCGCCGTGGGTTGACACAACTGTCAACGCCGAGACCTGTGAGAGGAATAGCTCCTCGAATAGGCCCTACAATGATCGATAAACGAGTATCTAGACTTTTTTTTTAAGGATGGCCTAATTCGAGCACTTGGGAGGAAGCTTTCTTTGAGGGCCACGTAAACCTGGTCAGATGAAAGATCTGAGTTGTCCTTGCAAGTGTCACGCGCTCTGCCTTGGTAAATGGCTGTACGTCTAACAAACAAGTAAAACAGGGCGATGTCACAGTGAGTTATTGGAAAGGAGTGAGGTCAGCAGGGAAAATCCGGTCCATCTTCCCCGTCGGGGAAGACATGAATTTGCGGTGGTGATCTCTGGATCCAGGCAAGCGCTCGTCGGGCGGATCGGATTGCACAGATTGGGACGGTTGCGCTGAGGTACTTTCTGGCGTTCGGCGGCATTGGAAACAAACTCGCTTGGTGGTTTCAAAAAGAAAACTGCAATGCGACTGTGTAGCTGCACTGGTTTCAGTGAAATGAGATAAGAAAGGAAACCTGGTAGCAGAGAGACCGACTTTACGAAAAGCCCGTATGCGTGTCAATGGCGCAAAATAATCTGAAAATAGGTGAGAGGTTTTTGCTAAGCATACTGCGGCTTCCATGTGGTGTCGTGCTGGCATGGACTCGGAGTCTCGGACTGAGGGCACGCTTAGCAACTTGACCCTTTGATTTGACGTCAATCCCTCAAGCTCCCAAGGCCTCAAGCTCAAGGCGTCAGTGCCTCAAGCTCAAGCTCAAGCTCGCCTCGAGGTTCTCTGTCATTTTACTTGGTTGCACCTATTTCTTCACTCCCACCTCACCACTTGACAGCACATTTCGAACGGGTTCGCAAGCAGTTCCACTCGGTGTCCCGCTATCAGATCGGATCCGTGATTTTCGATTATTGGGTATGACAGATTTGGCAACCGAATGGAGCGGCTGCTCCATATAAGACCACCATCCAGCGCCCTTGCAACCTACCATTTGTCTCTCCTACATAGAAATTCATTCGCTGCTCTACAGCGCATACATCAACAACACCGGCACTTCTCCTCAACCCTTTCATCCGTGAGTCTTATGGCCCTGTTCGCTTCCACTCTGTGTGCTTGCCCTGAAAACGTATCGTACGGATCTTGGCCTCCTTTATATAGTCATTATATTGCCCCGCATTTCCCTGTCCCGCTCTCTCACTACCTCTGTTCACCCCCCAGTTCTTTCCCGCCAACATGCCTACCCACTCCTTGACCCCCTATGTAACCCCTCACATCCTCCACAAGCACTACGCTGTAGCACACGACCATGAAAACATCTCTAAGCGTAAGTTCCATCTGCCCTCATCAGCCGCCAGTCCTAATATCCCGCTGTGCAGTCATCGGCCGCGATCTCGAGTACTTCTCCCACGCTGGCTTCGACATGGAGAAGATCACTCTCAAGCGCAACGCGCCGACAGCTCTACTTTACGAGGATGCCATCCGGAACGAAGGTGCCATCATCTCATCCACAGGTGCCTTGATCAACTTCTCTGGCAAGAAGACTGGTCGCTCGCCTAAGGACAAGCGCATTGTCTACGAGGAGACTAGCAAAGACGACATCTGGTGGGGCAGCGTTAACATCAAGATGGACGAGCGTACGTCATTCAGATTGTCCTTGTATGCGTGCTGGCATAACGTTTTCTTCTAACACAGACACATTTGAGATCAATCGTGAACGTGCTATCGATTACTTGAACACGCGCGACAACGTATACGTCTTTGATGGCTATGCAGGGGTAGGCCCTTGTTAAACACAAGTTCGGTACATTACCCTAACATGCGAGCCAGTGGGACCCCAAATACCGGATCAAGGTCCGTGTGATCTGCGCGAGAGCGTATCACGCCCTTTTCATGGTACTTCATATTTCCCTCACTCAATTAGGCGTCCTTTTCTTAAAGATTTTTCCCTAGAACAACATGTTGATCCGCCCGACCGAGGAAGAACTGGCGGACTTCGGCGAGCCCGATTTTATCATTTACAATGCCGGCCAGTTCCCTGCCAATCGTTTCACCAAGGGTATGAGCAGCACGACCTCTGTGGAGATCAACTTTAAGCGTATGGAGATGGTCATCCTCGGCACGGAATATGCGGGTGAAATGAAGAAGGGTGTTTTCTCCGTCATGGTAAGCGCTCGATCGTTGTGTTCCTCTATCGGACATTAATGCGTCCCTGTACCCAGCATTATCTCCAGCCTGTTAAATTCGGACAACTCTCTCTACACTCGTCCGCTAATGTCGGCATTGACAAGGGCGATGTGACACTCTTCTTCGGCTTGTCAGGGAACCGGGAAAACGACCCTCAGTGCTGACCCGCGGCGTCTTCTCATCGGTGACGACGAGCATGTCTGGTCTGACACTGGTGTCTTCAACATCGAAGGCGGGTGCTACGCAAAGACTATCAACCTCTCCGCAACAAAGGAGCCCGAGATTTTCAATGCCATCCGCTTTGGCAGTATCCTTGAGAACGTCGTTTACAGCCCCACGACGCGGGCTCCCGACTACGACGATATCGGCATCACGGAGAACACTCGCTGCGCGTATCCGATTGAGTTTATCCCCAATGCACACATACCCTGTACCGTCAACCGCCAGCCCAGCAACATCATCATGCTCACGTGTGACGCATTCGGCGTGCTCCCTCCCGTCAGCAAACTGTCGCCCGAGCAGGCAAGCTACCACTTCTTGGCCGGATACACATCGTACGTCCTACATTTCACGACACGATCTGTTTCTTGACGTTGTCAACCTCTCTCCAGTAAGACACCGGGAACGGAAGACGGTGTTCTTGAGCCCATCCCGACCTTCTCGACGTGCTACTCGGCGCCGTTCATCGTTCTCCCGGTACGCATTTCGCCACACATTATGACGTCACCACTCACGTGACGTAAATATAGCCGGGTCGCTATGCCGAGATGCTTGCGGACCGCATGTCGAAGAACCAGGTGGACTGCTGGCTGATCAACACCGGATGGACCGGGGGCAGGTACGGCACTGGCAAGCGCTGCCCGCTCGCCGTTACGCGGCGCATCGTCGATGCGGTTCACTCGGGCGAGCTGAAGAACGCGCAGTACGAGACGTTCGAGACGTTCGGTCTGCAGATCCCCACCGCGATCGAGGGCGTCCCGCGCGAGTTGCTCAACCCTGCGCTCGCGTGGCCGGACCGCGCCGCGTTTGAGCGCGAGGTTCGCAAGCTCGGAGGCATGTTCCAGAAGGCGTTTGCGTTGTATGAGAAGGACGTGGAGGAGAAGGTGCGGCTCGCAGGACCTCAACTCTAGAGGGCGTGCCAGTGTCGTTTTTTCTTTATTTCTTTTTCTTTTTCTTTTCACGCCTGTGGGTATCATTGATTCATCACCATCATCGGACGCAACCCTCATTTATACGCCTGCGTTCGACGTATTATTTGCCGCGTTGTTGGATAGTATGTATGAGTACAACACACCGGGAGTTCACAGACTGGCTAAAACTAAATGATCACTGTTTCATTAGATTTTACTTCCTTATCGTGTGTTTGTGACAGGGCGAATAGGTAGGCGGGTATCCGTACACAACGCGGCCAAGAGTGTATCGAGAAGAAAGTGTGTGGATCATGAGTTTATTCGTATCGTCCTCGTTTGTCTATCTCTTGTCTATCTACGGGCACTTTTTAGCCTAAGAGTGAGTAGACCATCTCATACTTAGCCCCCCGCTTTTCTTTTCTTTTCAATTTCTGGCAATCAACCACTTAGAAGGCCACGCAACATAGCTTAGTTCCGTACTTGCGCTACTAGTGAACACGACCTTGAAACTAGCGTATAATTGCTTTCTTAAATTAGAGGGCAAAAAGACTGAACAGCACTAAGGTAGGGGTCATCAGGAACCCACTACCCATTTCCTTGTCTTCGTGCTTTCTCCTCCCTTACTCATCAACAATGGGAAAAATGAGACTTTAAAAGGAAACAAGATCTCCTTCCGTCTCTTTTTTATTGTTGTAAAATATTTTTATGTGAAATAAATGAAACAGAAACGAGTTATGGGGGGGTGCAGATACCTAATTACCACCTACACGGTATCAGTCCAGACTGCTCAATTTCAATGTGTCCCCCCCGGCCCCTCCCCTTCCTCCGGATCATAGTCCATCGCCCCGCCAACGGCGGTGACGTAGGGGCCTGCCAGAGTGTTGCGATGCGGTGAGCGTCCTGGTGTGTACTACTTCAAATAGAAGCCACACGTACAGCTTGCAGGAAATTTGGGCTTGAACCGGACGGTGCCATCGCTGAGAGTGCATTAGTCTTTGCCAACTCCATCGTCACAGGTCGCATAGAGGACGCTGACACCAAGCAGACCGAGCTGCCCGAACAGGTTGCACACATAGACTGAGTATTCCAACGAGGCGCCGGTTTTCCTTGATGCAGTATCGTCTTGGGTATATTTTCCTGAGGCTCCCTGAGGAAGTAGCCGAGAAAACCAGTCGTCTGTGTTCGACGCCCCTCGGCCAGTGCTGTAGAAGATGTGTGGGGTCGAATAGGCCATAGCCTCGGCGTACTGGACGTCCAGGCTCGACTCTTCGGCAGGTTTCTCCGGGTCGTATCCCCCATTGTTGACCTGTGTGACGGTGAACGTCGCGCCCTCCGCTTCGCTGCGGT
This sequence comes from Lactarius hengduanensis, assembly GCA_021525025.1. Lineage (NCBI taxonomy): Eukaryota > Fungi > Basidiomycota > Agaricomycetes > Russulales > Russulaceae > Lactarius > Lactarius hengduanensis. The sequence goes on from JAKELI010000048.1 coordinate 29,330, forward strand.
ATTTGCGCATGAACGCTTCCACTGGCAGGTCCGCCGGGCTTGGGTAATCCTCTAAAAATCCCACGATCCCGAGCGAATTCCTGTCCGTCCAAGCGGGTCAATAGGTGGATGTGCCGTACAGCTAGCGCAGGAACGACTCGTTTCTGCGCTAGCTGTACGGCACGTCCGAACGACGGATTGATGGCATCGATTTCTTCGCGGCTCGACAACATCGTCACGGGTTCTCCCGATGCCGCCCTCATCAGCCCTACTGCTTCCGTCAGGGCCATTCCGCGGTGCATGCTATTGCGCGCGCGGGGGCGGGGAGAAAAAGGAAGTCGTCGGCGCCACAGTCAGCACGTGTCTGTGGAGCCCGGCAGGAAGCGCATAGCCGACGGTGCGAAGGCCGCGCCCCAACAATGGGCCCATTGTGCTCGACATGCTTGTACAGTTGGTATGACGCATTGAGGAGAGCGTTGGCTTGGGTGATGGATACGTCTTTGAGCATCAGTGTGTTGCCGCCGTGAGGAGGGTATGCCTTGGTGCACGAGCCAGGAATTCACGAGCTCCTGCGGAGCGATAAGTTTAGCGAGCTGCTCCGTGGTCACTGGCAGGTGCGCGCCATATCTGCACCGGGGGAATGGCACTCGTGAGAACACGCGTGTGCGAAGGAGTGGTGGTGGACGTGCCTTGGATGGGTAGACTCGCTGACCTCGTGAAGTGTGTCGTCCTCATGGTGGGACTTGAGCGCAATGTAAGGGTCGATTGTGGTGCCAGGAGGTGGCTGTCCCAGACTCTGCCAATCCTCCGGGACGGCATTCCAGGAGTGCTAGGTGTGCATGGGACCCCCAACGTGGTGAGAGGGGCTTCGCAAGGCTTCCGAGAGGAACAGCGGCAGGCATAGAGTACAGTGATACAACGGTAGCGCATGCTTATAGGAAGTCACAGAGACGATATCATGAGTTTGTGAGGTGAGATCAAGGGTGAGGTTGCCCTGGAACGGTGTGAAGGCTTTTATGGTGTGGGAACAGGACATGGTCGAAGGGCAGCAGTAGAAATGAGATGACCGCGGGTTGCGTTTTTGGGAGACACTGGGGCCCTGGAGGTCGAGGCCCGAGGGGGGCAAGTGCCAATGGGGTAAGGTAAGGTGGTTGTTACTCAGATGGGACGACATTCCCAGTTGATCCCACATCTCAGCGAAGAGGATATCGTGTTATCGATGCGGTCCAAAATGATATTGTGACCGCGTTCGCATGCATTCGTATTGTATCTAGTGGTTTGGGCTCCCCGCATCTCCTTCACCATCTCCCTCACTGACTCCATACCCCGTGACATTTTTTTCGGTCGCCGCACGAGCGTTTTTAGGTGGCCACCTTCGGTTCCCCGTCCTTGAAGCTTGAAGAGGAGCGTCGCGTGCGCGTGTAGAGAAGTGGGGCACGTGCAGGTTTTCGGAGATGGAGACCAAAGCCGGTGTAGTCCCGAAGTGCGGTGCGTTGCCTCCGGAAACGGAAACAAGTCCTCTTCGGTTTGAACTCGGTCTCACCGTACGCTATATTCACCATGTCTGCCACCGGCCACGTCCCAATGGGTTTCTCGCTATGCCGTAGACGATCACCGTACGGTAAGCCACGTGGTTCTTGTTACCACCCACGGGACCATTGAACGGGGGCCTTGTTTCTGGGACGTGGCTGTTTGGAAGTTCCGGACCTCCTCAACGTCGCCGTCGTCGTCTTGGTCGTTGCCATGGGCGCATGTGCCCTCGGTCATAGTTTCCTGAGCGAATCCTCAGAGCCCAAAGTCTGACGGCGTCCATCCGAAGGAGATGGAGACGAAAACTGAGCGTTCTATCCCAAATGAAGGTGGAGATGATGGGCATGATATGCTTGGGTGGTGCGCGAGTTAAGGTAAGAGGTGCTCCCGTCGCTTTACCGTCAGAGCGACCCCAATTTGTGACCACCCCGATGACTTATAAATAGCGCACACACAGTACTAGTTGTTGGGCGCTAATAAACCTCACACTGGCGAGATGGGAAGTAGATCCGCCATAACTTAGGCCTGCTGCATCTCTGAGCTCAGCTCTCGTGCATATTTTTGCCTTCGGTATACCCACCCTGCGCGCTTGTGTTTGAATCTTGGCGCGCTGACAGTCAGACGGGCGGCCCCTTCTTGCTCCCTCCCCAAAATGTTTACAGGTACCTCCACCTCCGACTTGCTCGGTGCAGACTTTGCCCATCACTATCGCCGTTGCCAGCGCACGAGTTTACAATGATTCATGTCGTGCGCAAATATCGTGGCGAGCCTACCAATTTTAACTTCGGATCGAGGATAGTATGTGCGCCCTTTGAAACATGAGAATGTGGATTATTACTGACCCATTGGACAGAAAATCTTGATACTGTAAGAGGCAGGCTGTTCAAAGTAATGTCGTACTAGTAATAGAACTCGACAAGGAATTACTCGAAAGAACTTTCGACTCGCAAAATACGCGTGGAAACGCTCAACCAAGCGCTCAACCCAATTGTGCAGGGTTACAAGGCTATCTATTGACCTCTTCAAGCAGGCACAGACAACTGAAACACGAGTTGCACGATGAAGGCAAAGGCCTCGTCCTGATCGAAACGATCCCACGTCCATTAACAATAGTCGGTTTGAGCCTGCATATCGGTCCAGACTGCTCGATTTCAATGCAACGTCCCACCCTTCCTCCTTTTCAGCGTTAAGCCTAAAGAGGCGGGCCCCCGCTCGACGAGCCCGGACCTGACAAGCCCGGAAAAACGCCAACTAGCGTTCCGAGACCCGTGACCTGCGTGAGCACAGGGTCATCCAAACGTCGAAAGTGAAAACGTCTGGTGGAACTCACAGGATCCCATCCGGGGACGGCGGAGAATCCATCTGTGTTGCAGCCCGGATTCGTGCCACTTGTGACGTCGAAGAGAGATCTGGCGGCGGGTCCGTACAGCCAGGGGTTGAGGAAGCCGAGCACGGGCCGATTATTCGAAATTCGGTAGTCGTTAATTAGCGCGATTATGCCCGCTACAACCTGTAAAAAATGGCGATCAGTCGGGCGGTCGAGGACGGACAACCGAGGAGATACATACAGGCGCCGAGCCGCTTGTGCCGTGAACCATTTGCTTTTTGCCACCGACGAAGATATTGAATCCCATGGCCTGGGCGGAGATATCAGGGATGCCACGGCCAGTAGCGCTAGTTGTACCAAACACAAGGTATAAGTCGGTTGCTGTAAATCAGACCAGAAGCGAACGCACTTGTAAAGGCCATTATACTTGTCCCCGAGGATATGGAAGAAGCCGGGCACGGCCTGCCGCTGGTAGTCCGGGATCTTGAAGTAGTCCGAGAAGCCGCCACCAGAGATTACCGCCCCGACCTCCGGATTGTAGTCCGTCGTTCCGCCAACGGCGGTGACATAGGGACCTACCAAAGCGTTGCGATGCGGTGAGCGTCCTGGTGTGTACTACTTCCGACCCGAGAAAAACCACACGCACAGGTTGCGGGAAATTTGGGCTTGAACCGGACGGTGCCATCGCTAAGAGTGCAGTCTTTGCCAACTCCGTCGTCGCAAGTCGCATAAAGGACGCTGACGCCAAGCAGACCGAGCCTCCCGAACAGGTCGCACACATAGATTGAATATTCTAACGAGGAGGACTTCTCATTGACGCAGTACGACGTGCTGATCGTCTTAGGTCCGTTCTGCTGCCTGAGGAAGTAGCCGAGAAAGGAGATGAACCAGTCGTCTGTGTTCGATCGTCCTTGGCCGGTGCTGTAGAAGATGTGTGGGGTCGGGTACGCCATAGCCATAGCGTACTGGAGGTCCAGGTTCGCCTCGACGGCGGGTCGCTTCGGGTCGTATCCGCCATTGTTGACCCGCATGACGGTGAAGGTTGCCTTCTTCCCATCGGAGCGGTATTTGCGCATGAACGCTTTCAGGTCCGTCGGACTCGGGTAATCGTTTAAAAATCCGGCGATCCCGAGCGAATTCCTGTCTATCGCAGCGGGTTTATAGGTTGCCGTGCCGTAGAGCCAGCGCAGGAACGATGGTTCGAGGGAACTGACTTTAGCGCGGTTCGACAGCTTCATCGCGAGTTCTCCCGATGCAGCCCTCACCACCCTCGCTGCTTCCCCGTCAGAGCCATTCAGCGGGGCATGCCATTGCGTGCGCGGCGGGGGGGAGAAAAAAGACGTCGTCGGTGCCACAGTCACCACATGCCTATGGAGACCGACAGGAAGCGCATAGCCGACAGTGCGGACAATGGTCCCACCGTGCTCGACGTGCCTGTACAGCTGGTATGTCGCGTTGAGGAGGGCGTTGGCTTGGGTGATGGGTACGTCTTTGAGTGTCAGTGTGTCACCGCCGTGTGTCATGGAGTGGATGAGGAGGGTATGCCTTGGTGCACAAGCCAGGAATTCACGAGCTCGAGCGTCTCCGGATGCGGGGCGATGAGTTCAGCGAGCTGCTCATTGGTCAGGTGCGCGCCATATCTGCGCTGGGGCAGTGGCATTTGTGAGGACGCCAGTGTGCGGAGGAGTGGTGGTGGACGTGCCTTGGATGCGAAGGCTCGCTGACCTGGTAGAGTGTGTCTCTCAAGGCATTCTCACGGTGGGATTTGAGCGCAATGTAAAGGTCGATTGTGGTGCCAGGAGGCGGGTGGCCCAGGCTCACCCAATCATCCGGGACGGCGCTCCAGGAGTGCTTGATATGCATGGGACCCCAACGTGCCAGTGGTGAGAGGGGCTTCGCAATATTGCCGAGAGGAACAGCGGTAAGGACACAGAGTACGGGGATACAATGGTAGCGCATGATTGCAGGGAGAGAGATGATATCATGAGTTTGTGAGGTTGTCCTAGATTCAAACTGGAATGATGTGAGAACTTATATGGTGCATTTACGCGTGGGAAAAGGACTTGGAACTCGAAGGGCCGAGTAGTATGACCCATGTTGCATTAGAGTGGTCCCCGGATATGTTATCTAAGATAGGTTATAAAGTTGACGTCGTTCTGGGGGGGGCGTGATGAACATGATATGCTCCTGGGCGGAGCGCGAGTTAAGGTGCTCCCCATTTGTAGGCTTCCCCGCGGGGCTTGTTCCGGACGCATTAGCGTCACACCATCACCCAACAAGTGAGCTAGGATGTGGCCCTGTTCCCCCATACGTCAGTCAGTCAGGCTGCGCGTGCAGCACTGCCCATCACTTTACCGTCAAAGCAACCCCGATTTGCGACTACCCCGACGACTATAAATGGCAACCTATAAATAGCGGAACGCACAGTGTTGTTTGTTGAGGTGCTGATCAACCCCACACTGCCGAGATGGGAAGTAGATCCGCCATGGCCATGACCCCTGGATTCAGCGGGCCGCGCCACATACTCTGCAAGGCCCTTGTGAGCCTTCACGAGGGCAGGACTGGGTGCGCACGGGACGCACCTGGGTTGGGCCGATATGGTACAGTAAACACCAGTCGTCTAGGATCCTTGTCCTCATGTCGGAGTGAAAATTATAATTTAATTGCCCGATTTCAGGAGCACCGGGTTTAGGATAGGATGTAGGTAGGCTTATGGGAAGTCACCCAAAGGGGACATCGTCTCGTGGTGAGGTCGAAACTCCATGTAGCTTCATAACGTAGCGATATTTATCGTCTAAAGGAATACAATCTTACCATCATTACAGTGACGGCGACACACGAATGCGTTCATGCAAGCCTGACATGTAAACGCAATTGCTCTGAGTCACCGCCAAGTCAAAGAATCAAGTCATACCGGTCAAAACTTTTACGAGCCCCTTGCAATCGTCCCTCGTATCCATCCCCGAATCTTCGGATGGAGATTCCTGCATTTTCGACAAATACAAATCACATAGAACCATTATATACTTACGTTCGCTCTCTCCAATGCGTTCACGTGTTTTCTGTTACCAGTCCCATCGAATCTAACTGGTCGACGTCAACAACTGCAGAGTAGACATGGGTTCCATTTGGGATTTGTGTCAGATTCTGCTCTCGCAAAGATTTGGCGTGGTAATCCGTATCCGTGATAAATGCGTGGCACTGTCGAGGCCGCCTAGTCTTCAAGTCATGAGGAAGACTATCATTGATGCGATTGAACCCAAATCCCTTTGCTTTGCGTCTGGAAGCGATGGCGATCCGAACTGAGGACGAAGGCGTCAAGAGTGGGAAGTATTGGTGGAGTGGGAACCCAACATTTTGGCCGTTACACTGTACAGTACTGTAAGGTTCGTCCCTCTTCCGCGGCCCGTCGGGCTTAGAAAGAATTTTCAGGTTCTCCGGGCACGCCGGGATTTTGAGTTGAGGCGAGGTAGCCCGGGCGCCGGTACACGGAAGACTTTCCTGAGCTCGAGAGTGTCAGAACCACAGGCAGATGTAAATCTCCAACATTTTATCTGCTGGTAAGTCGAACGTGTGTCTCTGGATCGCCTTGTAAAACTCATCCGCCGGGCATGGTCGTGCTTGACGTCGGCGCGCGTGAAAATGGCTTGCAAAAAACTGCACAGAAGTACCTACAGTCACTCTGGCATCGGGCTGAGTCCAGACTGCCCCCTTCTTCCTTTTTCAGCGTTATCTCTAAGGAGGCAGGCCCTGACTCGACGAGCCCGGAAAAAACAACGCCAACTAGCGCTCCGAGACCCGTGACCTACGTGAACACACGGTCATCTAAACGTCGAAAGCGAAAAGGTCTGGCAGAACTCACAGGATCCCATCCGGCGACAGAATCCATCGATGTTGCAGCCCGGATTCGTGCGATTTTGGATGTCGTCGAGAAGTCGGGCGGCGGGTCCGTACAGCCAGGGGTTGAAGAAGCAGAGCGTGTACCGGTTGTCCGAAAATTGAAAGTCGTTGAGTATTATCCCCGCTACAACCTGTAAAACATCAGGTGCTCGAGGACGAACGACCCAGGAGACACATAGATGCGTCGAGCCGCTTGTGCCGTAAACCTCTTTCTCTTTTCCGCCGACGAAGATCTGGAACCCAAAGGCCTGAGCAGAGATGTCGGGGATGCCGCGGCCAGAAACGCTATACCAAGTACAAAGTACGAATAGGTTACTATAGATCGGTCACGGAAGCAAATGCACTTGTAAAGGCCCTTGTACTTGTTGCCAAGGATCTAGAAGTAGGCAGGTACAGCCTGTAGCTGGCAGTCAGGGATCTCAAAAGTAGTCCGAGTAGCCGCCAGAAATACTCGCCCCGAGCTCCGGATCGTAGTCCGTAGCAAGGTCCGTAGTTCCGCCAACGGCGGTGACATGATAGGGACCTGTCAGAGCGTTGCGGTGCGGTGAGCGCCCTGGTCTGTACTAGTACTTCCGATTCGAGAGAGAAAAGGCCACACATACAGATTGCGGAAAATTTGGGCTTGAACCGGATGGTGCCATCGTTGAGAGTGCAGTCTTTGCCAACTCCATCGTCGCCGCGTCACAAGTCGTACAAAGGGCGGTGATACCAAGAAGACCGATCTGCCAACATGTCACACATAGACCTGGCGGCTTCACTGGCTTACATAAGGCCCTGGGACCGGTTCGTGGCGCTGTGCCAGTGACCAGTGACCACTTCCCCATCTCCCCAGCCGCGGCTATTCGCCCTACCCTGCGAGGCAAATGACAGTGTGGGGTCCGTGAATGGATGCTTTGGGCTGCTTCCCGCGCGCTAGCACCTTCGCTTACAGGCTTGAGTAAGCATCATCGCCAAGGGGGCTGAGGACTGAATCTGAGCTCAACAGGCAACTCGCTCGGCTCTCGCACATATTTTTGCTTCTGTATCCAACCTGGGCCTGCATGCTTGTATACACTGACAGTCAGACGGGCAGCCCCTTCGTGGCCCCTTCCCAAAGTGTTTCCATTCTGTCGTGCGCAAAAGTCGTAACGTGTGTTCGGCCCTTGGTTCAGCCCACCAACTTGAACTTCGGATCGAGGATAGTGCGCCCTTAAATGTCAACTGTTACTGACCCATTCGACAGACAGGCTTGAAATGGGGCAGGCCTTCAAGTAATCTCTTATCACCGTACCAGTAATACAATTTTCGATAGAACTTCGCAAAATACGAACGTGAAAATGTTCAACCCATTTGGGCACAGGGTTATATATATCTATTGACCTCTTCAGGCAGGCACAGACAACTGATCGGTGAAACACGACGCGGTGAGTGGCCTCACCGTGATCGAAATGATCCCATGGACTATAGTTGATTTCTTGGTCGGTTTGGGCCTGCATAATTCTTGGATGGATATCAAAATCGATCGACGAAAATAGCATTCTCTCTCTCCCCTCCGACAACATGAGCAAGAAGCATGCCAGGCCACCGGCTGGAAGACGCAGCCTAGATTACACAAGGTGTGTGTCTGAAATGCCTTCGAAAGTTTTTGAAACGCCTGTTTAATCCCATGGGCCCACGGTCAAAACTCAATCGACCCGCTGCGTGCGGAACTCTGGGTCTGAATGCAGCCTCCGCTGCTTCTCACCACTGTTTACTTCCGACGCGTTTGCGATTGTGTCCTCACAGCGTCTAGCCATGCTCCTGGCCACATTATTTGATCACCAGTTGCATCCACAGTACTTACAACCCACGATCTGCTTGATCAGATGCCCCACCAGGGACAATTGTCTTTGGATGTATGGTCATTTGTCGTCGAGGAATACATGTAAAGGGACACAGACAATGCCGAGGTTTTTCACACCAATCCCACAAACAACTCTACTTCTTCCCCCGCTTACGCGGTGGCTGCTGCTCTTCTTCCTGCGGTGCCCGTTGCTCCGCCTGCTGTAGCTGCAGCTTCTGACGGCGCAGCTCTATAAGCTCTTCCTCGCGTGCGAGCCGCTTTCCCTCCTCCTCGACATCGCGCGCGAACTGGCCGAGCACGGCATGCACCTGGCGGAACACGGCGCGCGCGAGCGCCTCCCCCGTCACGAGCCGCCACGTCCCATACAGGTCCCGCCCCTCGATCGCCATCAGGTACGCGGTCGCGACGAACGGCTCGCCGACCAGAACCCGCCCGTGCGGGTGTTCGCTGCGCACCCACACCAGCAGCTCCACCACCTCGCGCAGCGACTGTTGCTCCCCGAACACCAGCGGCGCTATGCCCTCTATGCCGGCACCGGGAGTCGCGGTGGGAGTACGGGTGAAGGGGTTGACCGTGGTGCGGATCAGCACGTGCGTGAGGCCGATGTGCATGTAGGACGGGTCGCGCGAGCTCAGTTGCGCGGGGTTGCCGACGACGATTCCCGGCGCGGCGAGCCGCGGGAAGGGCCCGCCTCCCGCAAAGACGCCCAGTTTGATCCCGGGCGGGCGGACAGACGGCGCTTCAGCAGGGAAACTCATGTTTGTTGCTCCTATGAGTGGGTGATCGGTGAGCGCAAAGTAAAAGGTGTTGTGTGCGTGTGTGTAGGGCGAAGTGTGACTTAGCTGGCCGGGCACAGAAGGGAGACGGAGGAGCCTGACCTTGGGAGCGAGCGCCCCATATTTATACGCTGACACGATGGTGGCGGCCTAATGTTCACGTCGGGTGTGGCAACGACGACGGTCGAAACAATGAGGAAGTTGCTCTACCACTCTGACTCAGCGGACGCGTTTCGGACTTCGGCGTCAAATCGACGACCTGCGGAGTGGTAATCGGAGACCCCATGGACAACCAAGTAGACATCAATGGGCGCGGCTAGAGCGGTGCTAGTGACAAACATTTGGACGCGCTGTGGCGAAGGACAATGGCTAACAGCGATGAAGGCGACGTGATGGATAGCCCGCTTAAGACGAGATAAAGGTCGGTTATTAGTAGTCCGCTGCACGTGAGAGATCTAGGTAGGATAGACAAGATTAGAAGTTGAGGTACAGTAGGGTCAGAACCTGAGGCCTATCGACGAGATGGTGGTGAAGCCGCCTCCTACTCGCAGTCGTCACCACCTTTAAATTCGCTACAGACTTGAAGCACCCATTGAATCAGATTACAGAAAAACGTTAGTACAAACTGACAACTACAAAATAAGTTACTCCACGGGTAAACAACAAAGGAAGGGACAGGAACGGGGTCGATAAACAATAAGCCACAAGTCCGACCGAACGTTCCCTCAAGCTAAGCCGGATCCGGGTCTGGGGTCACCCCCACGTGACTAGTGACAAAGAGAAGAGCGAGTTCTTCCCTGTTGGCAATCAACCCGGGCGGAGCTGAACCGTCTGATAGGCGGCCGTGTCTTTTGATTGCGTTTTGGAGGGCACAGCGAGGCTAGTGACCGAAGCTCCGGGAACGAATTCGACCTGTATCTCGTCTGCTGGGACAAAAACAGGCGCCTCGGTCGTCGTCCCTTCTGACCGCGACATCGTGCCACCCGGCGCGAAGTGCATCGGACTGCGGACGTTGTAGGGGTCTCTAGACTGGAAGGTCGAAAACGGCAGTCCTGATGAGTTCCGGGGCGGTTCCGACCTAAAAACAAAGGAAAGAAGGTAAGGAGGTGGAAAAAGTAGCCTGGATGCACTGAGCGTACGAGTATTCAGTGAGAGATCCACGCTTGGACAAAGCACGGTACATGCGAGCTGCACCGATGGACCTGCAGCGAATAAGGTAAGTAAGGTACGTGAGGTGAGAAAAGAGGAACGGACAAGATGGTAACTGTGGGTTAGACGCGAGAAAGCATTTAGTCAACGTGTTCTGTCGGTAATGATACTTTCCATTGCTTACTTGCTACTCCAGTAAACATCTGTAAGGACGGTAGTCAGCTTCAGACAATAGAACGAGAGAAGCAGAGGGCCATACTTCATTCCAGGGATCTATTTACTGGCCATGAGCAGCCAATTCTATGCCATTCACGGAAATACGCACCATTCAGATCGAGAATTAGGAATACCTGGGAGCGCTGATGAGATGCAATAAATTAAAGGATCAAAGCAACGACAGACCACTGGTGGTATCTCTGCAATCCCCGCCAAGGACTATCCAGATGATGCACTGCGAAGATGTTCAGCATCTGAAGAGAGGGTAACAGAAGGGTCGGGAGTCACCTGTTGATAAAGTAGGTACCATATGCCGGTCGAACTTCTATGCGCGTGTCTCAGGAGTCCGATCAGCATGGCTGCCAGAAGCACAATATCCACGACCAGCACAGCGATAGAGTTGGTCAACCCTCTGTGGGTCTTCAGCGTGATGCATGTTTGCTAAAATCGGGTCGTAAGATGCGTCCACCTTGCAAACACTCGGGCTGAGTTAGTCACTCTTGCAGGCGGGACACTTCCCTCACCATCGTTAGATCTTTGAGTATAAGAACACGAGGACGTGAGACTATGTGATGCAGAGAGTGGGAATACGAAACGTACTTCGTATATTGAGCCCGAGACCAACCAACAATGTTGCGATCGCAATTAACGACATGATAATATGGCGATTCCATATCGCAATGCTGAAGAGGGGTACATTCAGTGTCCTGAGTTGCCGTGTGGTGCTGGAAAAGGACTTGCACGCGGATTACGATGATAAGAGAGGCGAATGCCCAACTGATATACGGCAATGCCTGCGTCGGTGAAACAGTCGCATCAATAGGGAGTAAGGAGGCACTACGATGCTGAGCTCTCACATAATTCGCAACTATCAATGGCTTAACAGGATATGAGTGCACCTCCTTGCCCAGTGAAATATGCGAGCTTACCTGGCAGGGTACTTTTCCACCGTCCGTGTCGACGAAGAATACTATAAACGCAGGCCAGACCAAAATAGCGTGTTCCAAGGTATGGCTGTCGTCCATTCAGAGGGGTGGGAATTGATGAACAAAGGCGGACGACTCACCCAGATCGTCCATTTGTAGGGTCGTTTACCTCGTAAGACGTCCAGCTTCAAAGCCCATCGTGAAAACAGTCTCCCAGCTAAAGATGTGGATCGAGATTAGGGTGGATTCTTCTGCTTAAAAAGTGGGCGCACATGTAGATACCGGCGAGGGAATGATTCAGCTTGATAAGTGCGACTAGAGGGCAGCTGTCAGGGCGGGTCGAACGAGCGCGATGGACCAGAAAGCGTACGATAGTCTCGCAACACGAGAACGGAATCATGCCAGTTCACCATCTTGGGAGTCGTTGATGTTGGAGAAAAGTGGCAATACCTCCCCAAAGACTCTATATAGGGCTCGTCGACCGTAAGTTATTCCAAGCACTGCCGGCACATGATGGACAGACCAGCGCCAATGCACGATCGCATCATGTCGGAGAGTCCCACGGGTGACTTCTGGTGTCAGCGCTCGAGTTGTGTGCCTGACACGCCACCGGGGTAAAGGAGGCATTTCTCTATAGATTTCCAGGAATAGATACACGGGTACATTCCTTCAAGATCGCCGTCTTGTCCTTATTTGGTTACGACAGCCTGATGGGGGTGATTGGCTGTGCTCCATCTCGTTCGTTTCACGCACGATGTCACCCTCCGGTATGCCAGGAGATGAAATGGTGACGAGGGCTCATAGCGCCGCCGCACCTGCGATTGCGGTCTTATAGATACTAGCCAACAAAAGTGTCGAGATCACAAGGTGAGGTGGGGCAGTATTTCATCTGTGCCATTGACTGCTAGCGCTGTCATAGGCACAATTAGCACCTACGCCACCAGAACGTGGGTAGGCCACCTTGCGAGGGTAAGATAAACCGCTCATAGGACGTCCAGGTTGCTCACCAGGAGAGTCAGAGCACACGCACAGAGAGCGGATCCTATAAGGAAGTAGTGAATGCCATCCAGTAAGGCAATATACACCGGCCGGGAAACCACCAGCGTTAAAACCGGTGCTCGCTCGGTCCTGACAACCCAGAACCACGCCAAGATTGTATCCTGCTGCCGGAGGCAAGGCTCCGGATGCCATGAAGAGGCAGGGCTACACAGGGTCGGGGGCAAAGGAAGGCCAGGGTCGTAGAGACTACATGTTAAATTTGGAATACCTTAAGACGAGCCGCAAGGGCTGCGCTACAAAGTTTATGTACGAGATCAGAAGATGAGTCGGTCGAATGGCAACGAACAGCGCATCTAGACAGACGACTGATCTCCGACTGACTAGTGTCAAATGCCCAAAAAGGATACATGACGGATGCCACAGCCTCCAGGACATTAATCATGTGATTGTGACCTCTCCTCGAGGTGCTTGACGTCCGCATATCTATGCCATGATTCAACGTTACAATTACTTACTCCATAATTACAGTATATTACAGACTAGATATAAGCACATGCTTAAGGCCGGACTCTCCCCGCGTTCCACCACGCAGGCTCCGGCACGAGCGCGGCGCAACGCGCCTTTCAGACCCACCATGACCCCCAGCCAATTCGCTATCAGATGCACGATCTGACCTGCTCACTTCATCCTTCTCGCTGTGCGTCAGTGCCAGCGCACACAGCTTCGCCAACACCAAGTCGCCTGCGGGTGGTATTCCACGGGCTATCCGCAGCCAGGCGGAGCGCGGCGTGAGGCTGAGTTCTACGACGAGGTATCCAGCGGCAGCCGCGACGTCGCTGACGATGACGCACGCGCCGAGCCGCCTTACGGCGCGCATCCACGCGACGACTTTAGAGAGTGGGTCGTGGGACCCTACGAAGAGCGCCTTCATCCCGCTCGAGAGGCGTAGGTCGGACCCGCGTGCCACGACGGCGTGCGTGATCTCGAGATCGACAAGTGTTCGGGTCGACAGCGCGGCGTCCCTGTCCCCACTCGTCGGATCGACGAAGAAGACGCCTTGCGCGATTTTTCGGGGCAGGGCGTGGCGGGGGGTAGTGCTGGTGGTTGTGGAGGTGCCCTGTAGGACTGGGATTTGCGATGATCCGTCACGGTGTCTCGACAAGGCAGTCACGCAATGGCGTCGTATTTGCGTTGGCGTGCGCATGGCTTCGCTGCTGTAGTGAATAAACTTGAAGGACCCAGAGATAAGTGCACGTTGATGTGCTGGCAATGAGGTGAGAAGGGGCCAGACTTGAAGTAGGGGTCGACGGCGAGGAGAGTGGGGGGTATGAATCACCGTACGATTGACGTTCAGGATGGGACGCAAAAATGAGCCATTAACCGTGTATTTAATAATGGCGGTTGGATGTGACGGATATTGTCTTAGTGTGGCTGCCACAGAGGGCATTCAGTGTGGAGGTGCAGTGTGGATGGTGGTCTGACGAGCAAGGGATGGTGGATTGCTCGCTTTTTAATTGGAGCGGCCTATGTATGGAGGGCGGCCGGTGACTATTCAGTAGACTACGTACGGTAAAGGAAGATCGTTTACGAAGATTGTAAGCTAGCAACCAGTGACCAGGGCGCGGGAAGGGGCCGCGGCGGGTGGTGATGTTCTTAGAACGGAACAGAAGCCAACGAAGGGGTGCAACTGCGGACTGGATATAATTATGGCCGAGAAGAGGCTCAAAGCCGCTGCCCATCTGGGTAGAAGAACCACTGCGCCTTGTGGTCCACAAAAGCAAGACAACCTACCTACACCCCGTCCAAAAGCGGGCGCCGAGATTTGCTGTGACTTCGTTAAGTGGGCGGTGGTGAGCGGTACCGAACTGCCAGGCACACCAGCCGAAGCGAGCGCACGCGGTGCACAGTTTTACCCACAGTCACACTCGCAAGATCGCGACATGCGCCCCTCCACTGTGTCTATCCGCTCTTCCATCGCACCAGGCGCGCAGCACCCCCCCAGCGCCGAGAACCTAGCTGGGCTGAACCAGAAGAAAAAGGAGGCCGAGGCCGTCGATGCGCTGCAGCGCGCCAGTGCGCTCTTCCTCCAGCGGCTCGAGGGCCTCGGAGACGACTGCGAGGCGATGGCCGACGCGGGTGCCGGTGCGCGGCTTTCCCCTCAGATGATTTCACCGTTCCTCGTTGCTGATGGTTGGGTACGGACGTACTGCATCGATCTGGCACTGATTGCAGTGCTTGGCGAAGTTCTCGCACAGTGGCCACAGATGTTCCGTATCTTGAATCTATTTCGTATGTTCCTTTTTTCACTTGTTTGTCGTGAGTTCCTGATGACAAGATTTCGCTGTAGTGGCGGCGCGAGAGGGATTGGCTACATATGCGGAGGGAGCGGGAATGGAGGAGACTGATGCCGATCCATCGTCCCTGCCTCCGGGGGAACGCCTTGTCCGTGTCCCTATCGATGAACTCCAGCAGGCTGAGCAGAAGTAGTTAACAAGTCCGATGGATGCCTGCGCCGATGTATCATATCCTGACCAACACGCTTCTCGACTACTGTATAGTACAGTCGGTAATTGCAGATGATAAATTACTCTCGATGAAGACATTCGATGCTGCGACAATGACTATCAGGCCTCAGGTACCCTCTTCCATCTTGACGACAACGACGTCCCCACCCATCCCCTGCTCGCGCGCGATGCTTCTCCACAACGCTTCGCCAACAATAACGACATCCGCCGCGCCGCACACGATGCCGATGTCAATGCCAGCGACCGAACCGCGCCCACGACCGGCGGCGACAGCGTCAGTAATAGCGCGCGCTAGCCCCGGTATCGGACGGAATCCCACCGCATCCAGCTGCGGCTTCTCCTGCTGCTGAGGCTGCGCCACGTTCCTGAAGACGGACTGGGAGGCGTCGAGCAGAGCGACGCGGGAGCCCGTGAGCACGCGAAAGTCGAGCGCGTACTGCGCGACGCCGCCCCGGCTCAGACTCGCGCCCGAGCCCGGGCTGAACATCACACGCCACCACCCGGCGGCCTTCGGTATCGCGCGTGCGGGGATGCGCGTGAGTACCTCAAGCACGGGCACGGTGTCACGGAGGATGGATACGAGGGCAGGCAGAGCGTCTGCGAGCCGACCCTGGCGCAGGAGTGCGTGCAGGAAGGACTCGGCTTCGGCGTGCGGGTTTGGTCGGTCCTCGTGCCGATCGTGCGTTGCAACGGGGAGACGCCCAAATTGGAGGCAGTACGAGCCACCCATGAGGAGCTGGTCTTTACAAGATATGGAGAGCGTATAGTCCTGCGGTGGGCAACAATGAGATAGGGTGCAGCTGCGAGGTAGTAGGGCGTCACGTACCGACGCGTAAGTGAACTCAACGGTCTGCAGGTCGAACGAGAGCAGCCGCACATCATCCCACTGCTTCGCCTTAGCCATATTTACCACTACTCGCACGTAACGTGAGCACACCGCACCAAGTACGACGGCATGAGGAGAACGTACCCTCACGCGCAATGACTACGATCTTAGACACGCTCTCCCATTCCTCCTTAAACTCGTCCATGCAACCATCTACCTCGTCCGAAAGAAAACACACCACCGCCTCGTGCGCATCATACACGATGCGTCTGGATGGCCGTAGCACCCCGCGCGATGTGGATGCCGTCGCAATACGTCTGCCTACGAGCTGCTGCACGTGCCGCAGCTTGACGCAGGTTACGATCTTAGGTCCCTTCGAATTTGCGCCAGGGGCCCACCATGCGAGTGGGACGACGCGGATGTTTGGCATTGCTGCGTCGCGCGCAGCTGAGTCATGTAGAACGTCAGAGGATTGGATGAGCAGGGCCGGGATGGCGTGCGAGAGCGTGCTGTGTAGTGAACCGAACACCGCGGGGAGTGGTGGTGTGGTGGTGTTGACAGGTACCGCTGCGGTTGTGGGGAATGGGGGGTATACGTGGGAGTAGGGGATATTAAGCCTCTTGAGTTGCTTCTCGACCTTCGTATGTGCAACGCGGGCGCTGCGAACGAGTGATCAGCCCCAAACAAGGCTGAATGAGGCGGAATTATACCAGCAATAAGTGTAGAGTTCGTGCAAGACCTGGGTCTCTAGTCTAAACCTGGGCTTTTCGTCAGCCACATTCGCATTATGCCCGTACTTGACTGCGCACCTTGATGACTCGGCAGAAGGGCCAAAACCTGATTCTCGAGCAATTTTCAGCGCCCTCGCCTCCCGGCCACGTCCACATATCCTTTCCACATCAAGCCACCCAATGTCCTCCATAACGAGACTTTGGTACATGCTATCTGGGACGATCTTGACACTGATGAGCACGTAACGGAAGTCGGTATCAGTGACAACAAGGACAAGGTAGTGCGTGGGGAAAGGGGTGAGTTGGATGTAGAGTAGTCCGCGCACAGTGACGCCAAATTTGATAAATTCTGTGGCGAAACGGCGCAAGGTCGGGAATGAGCAAAAGTGTCGTAGCAGGAAGCCACTACGGCGCTCACCTTCGCGTGAGAAATTGCGCTGCCTGAACGTCTGCAGACCCAGATAGTTAGCTTTCTGCTCTGCCAGCTCGACAATCGTCTAGGGGCACATTGATTATCGTCGGTGACAGGGAGTATAGGGTCACGCACCTTGATGCGTAGCCTTGTGAGTGCTTCTAACAACAATACAGTTGGGTTTTCGTTCAATTTCTCTGAGATGGCTAGGAAACGCGGGCCACGCCCTGCCGCGCCAAGGTCACCCGTGTCCCGGAGGCTGATCTTGCCGGTACGAGGCTCGATAGTGACGACGACAATCTCATCGGCACATAAGTGTACGTGTAAGGCTTGTAGACCTGCTACTTTTTGTCAAGGAAATTCTCAGTATGTACATCACGTGAGAAGATAGAGAGAATGCGTATGCGTACCTTCTTCAACAACCTTGACCGCACCTGGCAGAGAAAATACCGGATTTCCCTGTAACCGCAGCGCAAATTCGCGGAAGATGGCACGCGTATGCGTGTCGATCACTGTCCGAATCAAGCGTTCGAAGTCAAGGTCTTGTGCGTCCTGTTGGCGTTGTCGGTTACAGGCTAAAAATATGAGATTGAGAAATACGTACCACAAAGAGTTGCTCGGGCGCAAGAATAGCACCATTCCCTGTGAGCACGATGCCTAGTGCCTGTGGTGCAGGTTCCCAGACGACGCTCCACCTTGTGCCCTCCACCGTGTCTGATGGTCTTCGCCCGTTAAGCTTGGCACGGTCCTGAAGCTCAGCAAGGACGCGGGCGCGGGGCCCGCGGATTGGATCAGTTGTAGTCCGCAACTCGATCTTGAGGGTCCCGCCCAGGAGGGGTAGCTGAAAGCGTGCGGCGGGAGGGGGCGGACGGGGAGGAGGCTGGCGACTACATAACATAGGAGAAAAAATCGGGAACAGGGCCAGAAGGAAGCTTACATCCAGTAAGAGATGCTCAACGCCTTACGATCCCGCGACATCTCAACCTTCAGGAAATCGCCCCAACCAAGTGAACGAAGACGTTCCGCCTGGTCGCAAGGGATTATTGGTGTAGTGGGGAAATTGTGAGGGCTAAAGAACATACCTGGTACCAAAGTATCTCCAACTGGTATGACATTGACATCATTTCTGCGACCTTCTTCAGTTTCTCAGACTACGAAAGTGACCAAGCATAGCGCTTACGAAGAAAATTGTAAATTCGCACCAATGGTGCATCAGCAACGTCTTCTGGGAGCCTTGGCCGTTCTGTAGGAGCCGGAAGATTTGGGTCTGGAGGTTGTTCGGGCTCAGGCATTGGGAGGTAGTAGCCCAGACGGTTATCCGCTTCGATTGTGAGGTGGTCCTTGAGGACACCTGTGGGCTTGCGGGGGAATTCTGTGTGTGGCATGAATTGAGAATATGAAGTAGAAGGAGTGAGGTGGCGCGGACCTTGCATGCCCGTCCGATCCCCGCCCACTGTGAATAAGAACTCGACGTGAACAAAAAACCACCCATCGTCTTGATTGCCGCCTCGTAGGCAGATAGATGCCTCGAAAAGGTTAGGGAACGGTGAACCAGGCGCGCCCATCGACTGTCTCACGAGGTGTCAGTAAGTGCTGCGAGGGGGTTGAGGGGAAGCTACATGCGGATACGATGGTTAGACATTTCGATGGGGACTATCTCCGTCATCCGCAGTCGAAACCGTGTGAGCGTTTCAAGGTCGGTTAGGACTTTCGAGACTTGGTCGTCAGCGAGGCGAGGTGGTGGTATTATGGATTTCTGTAGTCATCTTCAACACCCGGAGAGTTGCCTGAGTAAATGTCCACACCTTGATGATAGTGGGGAGACGCCGGTAGGACCCTGTGGTGAGGACGTCTAACGACGTAAGAAGGTCATGATTTCGTAGTCTGTTATCCACGAGCGCGCATATAGGAGCGTGCTTTGCTTAAGACGATAGAGCGTCGTACCTTGCGCCGTCCAGGCTGTCTCTTGCGTATGTCAGTCCGTGAATTATTTCGTCAAACTGGCGATTCTGGTTCATTAGAAAAGCGGTAATATTCTTGTTGGAAGTAAGCTAGAGGTGCCGCCACGAACGAGGTGGGAGGTCTGCACACCATGCATTTCTGGACTATGTCTGCGTCCCGCGACCACTTCGTGACGGCGTAAAGCTTTACCACCTGTTTCTTCCATGCAACAACGAAGTCAGCCAACTTGCGTTTTCGGGCGCTGTCAGACATGCTCGGGAGGCTGAAGAAAATAAAAACGCAGTCAGCCGCATACAAGGAGTCCACCAGAGACGCGGGGAGTTTTGACGATCCAAGACAACAAAAAACTGTAGCACTCACGTCTCTGCCATCTCTGTCATCTCCGCATAACATGCTTGCACCACACGCGAGACGAGTTCGCTCAGTGGAACTTGACCGTCATCTACGACTGGCAGTTCTGCTTCTAGTAGCTCGATTGGTGGCTCGTCAAAGCCATTTAAACTAGGATCAAGAACGTCAAGAATGGGGGAGGGGTAGGAGGTGGAAGCCGCGAGGTTGGTCCCATTGAGGGACATTTTAGGAACAGGGAGAGGTAATGCGAGAGTCGGGGATTGTTGACAGGTGTCTAGTCGATCACAGGTATGGCATGAGGTTGCACGAAGAGAACCTAAATGAAAGACAAAACTCGCAACGGGCGGTGCCGTAGACGAGGGCGGGAATGAGGAAGGGGGGTGTGGCCAAAGGCCGGAGTGTGTTCCGGATGCGCGAGCGGGACGTCCACGTGGGTATTACGCTCTTGTCAGTAACACCCCATTATGGATTATCTCAGAACACTCGGTAGTGCCGCTGTGTCTTCTATAGTACAAAAGTCTGGTCTCAATCTACCCTTTTCGCTTGGAAAAAAGCTCCCGCCTCTCGACACTCTCAGCATCTGGACATTGTACGACGCAACAAAGCGGGTAAAGATTTTTTTTGTTCGACATTTTTTGTCTGATAAGCTGAATACGACATAGGACGATGGAACCCCCGTGTCTGTCTTCGAGTTTAACAGCCAGAAATGGCGCAATTTACTCCCTGTCGCCCAGAATGCGCTCCGAAGGTTGCGCGTTACGCGACATCCTGACATTCTCAAATTCATGGACGCCGTCGAGGCGGATGGAACGATCTACATCATGACGGAACGCGTCAAGCCACTCTCTGCGGAATTGTCGTCATTGGAGGCCACGTCCATGAAAGATAAGCAGGACTGGATATTGTGGGGGTTGCATCGCATAACAGTACGTTGTCCTTCAGAATGGGGTAGAAATACGCGCAGTTGGATTCACGCTTCAATTCGCCGTTGATCTTCTCGTATCTTACGCATGCAATCTAGGTTGCCCTTTCCTTCGTCCACACCTCATGCAACGCTGCTCACGGTACTGTTCGCATCAGCTCGATATTTATCTCTTCAACCGGTGAATGGAAATTAGGAGGGTTTGAACTATTCAGCGACCCAGCAGAACAGAATGCCGTCCTCGTTGTGCGTAGTTCATCTTTTATACTCCGCCTCATCACGCTGCATCATATCAAGAATGCTAGACCTATGCCGGGGATTTGAATATCCATCGAATGCCCGAAAACGAGAAGGGCGGGTGGGCTGCATTAAAAGAGTGAGTGTTCTCTTTTACCTTCGTTTGGGGGCAGTCGATCATATTCTGTAGCGGACCAATTGCGGCAATTGACGCCTATGCCTTAGCATTGCTCATATTCAACCTTTTCAACCCAGACGTCTCGCACCCGTCATTCTTAGACCCTCCGTACAACCCTCCTCAGCCCTCCGTGCGAGGGGCAATCCCACCCTCAATATGGCCATCGTTTAAGAAGATGCTCAATCCAAACCCGAAGGGTCGAATAACACTAAAAACATTGCTCGATGTCGGCATGGCAGAAAGCCTTGGGGAGAGCGGAGGTTTTTTTGGCGGAAACAGATTGTTTAAGATATGCGAAGGATTGGGAAACTTTGGTTTGATGACAGATGGAGAAAGAGCTACTCTGCTTCGGTGCGTGCCCCTCCGCCACCGTCAAGACACCTAAAGTGACAGATACACGACGCGAAGGATGATCAAGGATGTGACCCCGACGCTTCCCCCAACATTCTCGACGCGCCTCATTCTTCCTGCCTTGCTCAATTCTCTCTCTCTCACGACTATGACTACCTCTGCCCCGTCTATTGTCCCGCTCGTGGTCCAGCTCGGTAGCTATGCTCTTCCAGACGAGTATAAAACCCTCGTTCTGGAGCCCTTAGTGAAATTATTCTCAAATCCGGATCGTGGGACGCGTATGGCGCTACTTGACGCGCTACCTGAGTTCGCCGATAAACTCGACAAGCAGATGGTGTCAGATAAGATATGGCCAAACCTTGTGAGATCTAGATAACGACGCCTTTGCGCTGCTAACATATAGGACTTAGCAAACAGGATTCACAGACACAATTCCCGTCCTCCGAGAAGCGACCGTCAAAGCCATCGGCCTTCTTTCTGACAAGGTATACCAGGCATCGGTTTCTGCGCAGACCTGGGTTCAATTTACTCCTTTCCAGTTTACCGAGCGTATTCTGAACAACGACCTGCTTCGCCACCTCGCACGACTTCAGTCTGACCTCGAGCCGCCGATCCGCACCAACTCGATCATCCTTATTGGCCGCCTTGGTCCGACGTTGGGACCAAATACGCGACGGAAGGTGCTTGGTGCGGCATGCGCCAAAGCACTGAAGGATAGCTTCCCACCAGCTCGGGTCGCCGCACTCATGACCTGCATGGCCTGCGCGAACTTATTCGATATCGAGGAGCTGGCAGGAAGGGTGGTAGGTCTCGTTGCGGGGGCCTTGGTAGACAAGGAAAAGTGAGTTGTCTTGTTCTTTTTTTTCCATCCCACTTTATCCAACAACTCGCGGATAGGATCGTGCGGGACCAGGCATTCAAAGCGGTAGCAATGCTCGTCCAGATACTGGAGGAGCACGCGGCGAAGATGGTTTGTTTGGTCTTCTATGCACGTGATCAGCCTGAACTGAGGGTCTTCAGCCTGAAACTGCTGTCGTAGGCGACGGACCTACTCTCGGCCTCAGCACACCGAATGGTGGCGCCGAAGCCACGCTGGTCAGCTCCGCCGCCGGAGCAGCAGGTGCCCTTGCAGGCTGGGCCATATCCTCGATTGGAAAGAAGGTCAGTTATCTTACTCCATCTACGATGCCTTCTCTTTCTTATCGCCCCGTGCAGTTTACCCCCGCAGACATGCAGTCAGCGATATCGCCGGCTCAAACACCACCGCCTCCCGTTCCAAGCGAGTCAAGACCTACGTTCGGCAGTCAGGCACCAGCCCCGCCCGTCCCAAGCAGCAGCAAACCTAAGGGACTGCAGCTCGGCGCTCACAAAGCAGCATCATCAGGCGTCCTTCCAGGAGGACTAGCAAACGAGGTGCGCTGGGATGGCGACCTGATGGACCTCAACGCGGACGCCGAGGACTGGAGTACGTACCACTCCGTCTCGAAAGCATTGACAGCGCAACTAATCAACCACCGCCACAGACGCATTCGAAAGCGCGCCAGCACCGTCGGGTGGCGGTTGGGGGGGCACCGCGGACGACGAGGATCCGTGGGGGGCATTTGAGGAACCCCCTCCGCCACCTGTGCCCATCCCAGTAACGGAACTCACTTCACCTGCCATGGCGTCGACGGTTACACCGGCCCGAACGCACTCCACGCAGGCTCCACGGCCCGCGCGCGTCGCGGCGCTCTCACCATCACCGAGTCCGCGATCAACACCCCTGGCATCCCCTGCGCCAAACGAGGGCGCCGCATTGCCCACTGCGTTGTCCCCTGTGCTGCCGAGTAAAGTTGGGATGACGAAAGAAGAAAAGGCCGCAGAGATGGCGCGAAGGAAAGAGGAGCGCAAGCAGGTGCGTCTCTGCGTCTTTCCATCTGCATTTGTTGGGCTCACGAGGAGCACTTGGGTTCGTCAGAGGATTGCACAGTTGAAGGAGCAGAAGAAAAACACTGCTGGGACGAAAGCGTAGCCGTCTGTAGACGCGTCGAGAGCGCCCTTTAGGTGGAAAGCACTTGATCATCAAACAATGCCAAGACAGCCATGGTGTCATCACATGCTTTCGCGAGCGTGATAACCGCTTGTCTAGCAGGTGTTCTTTTACTAATGTGGTAGAGAATGAACGACCCTTGTATAGCACATTTTAAGTTCGTACACTTACTTAGTCCACCATACTTAATCGCAAGGAGGGAGACAAAGGAATCTTCTCATTAATTCGGATGTGATCAACTTGACGAAATATTTATCGCTGTGAGATACCGTAACCTTGCCCATCTGCGCACGGAAACACTGGGCGGAGTGGAGGGAAACAGTACTTGCAATGCCTGCACCTCGTTTTCTCGTAGGGGATGTGGAGTGGCGTCCCGCGCACGCAATAAATTCTGGTGATCCAACGCCGTTGAATGGCGCGATACCGTGAGAGGGCGAAACTTGGGGCGAAATACCCTAGACTCGGTCCGGGACCATATTCCCAGACATGGTTCCACGATTCAAAAAAAGAAGAAAAAAAAGGACATGGTTCCGAGTTTTTTGGCATCTGGTTTATGTTTTGGGTCATGTAGCTAAGACAAATGCCAGTCGTCCGCAGACAGTTTAATAAGGAGATAAAAACTTAGAGGGCTAAATAATACTGTGATCTCGCTCCGTCTCCAGCCTCCGAACAGGGTTCCCAGGAAATCGGATCAGGCGGGATGGCTCGTACGCAGCAGGAATGTGGGCGAGGTATTTCATGAGGGCTGTTGCCCCATTGGGGTCAGCGAAAAGCTGGAACAGGGATAAGTAGTGAAGGTCGATGCCTAGGGAGCAGCGAGCGGGACAGAAGAAAACACAAGTGCGTATGATGTGATGGGCGGTCCGTTCATCTTCATTGTATTCGCATATGACATCAGCGAGTGTTTGGCCCTTGAAGAACCGGCATGTATTGTCCGTATTGAACGGGTGGCGCGTGACTAGGCGCTAGGCTGTGGATATTGTGGTGGGCCGCGGGAAGGGGTAGGTTTGAATCGAAGAGCAGCACGCCACAGAGCGATCGCGACTGTCAGGGGTGCAGACGAACGAGACATGGGGCCTGGAGTAGCACTCGACTCGGAAGGCCCTCGGGTGTAGGCCGCTCCTTTTTCAAGTTGGATACTACGCCAGTGCCAGCGGGCATCATCTGGATTCTGGACTGTTCTGTGGAACACTGTATATAGAAATAGTTGATCACCCGAATGGGATGAGCGAGGGGGATGAGCGTCCACTGTAGGGTGCTCTACCCCTATTCCATAGGACGCCGCGGTAGTCCTGTAGTCTTACATGTTAGGTAAGCTACTTCACGTGCAGTCACGATACCGGAATAGTCTTACTGCTATTCCTACACTCGCACTAAGTTACGGACGGCGTGAATACGCTGCCTGATAACCAACAATTTCCTCCATTATCCGCACCGTATGCTGCCACGACATATTCAGCCGTGACGCTGTGACGTTTATAGTAACGTAGGGTGCTACTCTACGTTTAAGCTCATGAACCGATGAACGAGCTCTTCATCCGTCCAAATCCTGTCTGGGTCTGCCCCCTCGACAAGGCAAGAACGCTCGACTCGGCCTGATGACCTCACAGTGGGATCAGAGTAGGAAACACACCGTAAATGCTCTAGCCCGTGGAGCTAGACAGCCTGATCCGTGGGACGCGCCAATAAGCTTAAGACTCAAGAAAATCGAAGGGGGAGGGAAAAAGCACGAGAGGACCCCGCTCTGTACCCACACGCTAGCTGACGCCCTATAGCAAAAGAAACTCTAGCACCGGACGACTGGTCCACGTTCGCGCGGGACGAAACCTTGCGATCATCAAGACTGCTGTAAACTTACGTCGTCAAGGGTTCTTTTTTTTTTTTTTTTTGGATCAGGGTCGTCAAGGGTTCAGTACGTTCAGTCCTCGTAGCGCCCACCCACTGGCACAATCTTCTCCTTCAGTAGCCGTCATTCCCCATCATGTCTAGGTTGTGATCGCTGCCGCTGTTTGGGACACACGTTTCACATTCACGTGTCTCCTCGAAGGGTGGGCATTGACTTGGGGGACTCACGCTGATGCCTAAATATGGGCCTGGCCCCTGGACCAACGCAGCAGCCGTGTGAGGACATTAGAGGGTCCAGATGTCGCGATTCGCTGGGCCCGTGCCACACACCTGAGGGGCATACGTCACCGGACATGAAATTGGTCAGACTTCACCCTCGTCCCACAATGGCGTCAAAAGAATCAAAATATAATGCAACCCGCGGTAATACAGTACTCACGTCTACCTTCCCTCGGGTTTAGTTCCGACACAGAGGTGCACATAAAAGCTCCCACCGTTCCAGTCCTTACTCTGAACCTCGGGCCATCTCTTCAACCCCACCAACTCATTTTATAGTAGACGACATATCGGTGACTCACTGTAATCATGCGCTACCATTATATTTCCGTCCTCTTTGTCATTGTCCTTGTTCTTCTTGGTAGCCTTGCGAAGCCCCTCTCACCACCTTGGGACGACGTCCATATCAAGCACTCCTGGAACGCCGTCCCGAAGAACTGGGAGAGCCTGGGCCACCCGCCTTCTGGAACCACAATCGACCTTCACATTGCTCTCAGGCCTCAGCGTGAGAACGCCGTGGTGGACGCGCTCCACAAGGTCAGTGAACCCGGCCATCCAAGGTATATCCACCGCCACTCCTCCTCTAACGCATGTCCTCACGAGTGCCATGTAGATATCGTGCATACCTGACAAAGGAGCAGGTGGCTGACCTCGTCGCACCGCGTCCAGAGACACTCGAGCTCGTGAATTCCTGGCTCGAACACCACGGCATATCCTCCTCGTCCATTTCTATGACGCACGGCGGCAATACACTGACGCTAAAACGCGTGTCCGTGACCCAAGCCAACACTCTCCTCGGCGCATCGTACCAGCTCTATAGGCACGTCGAGAGTGGCGAGACCATTATCCGCACTGTCGGTTATTCGCTTCCTGTGGCGCTGCACCGGCATGTGTTGACTGTGGCGCCTACGACGTCCTTTGTGTCCCCGCGCACGCAATGGCAGACACCACGGAATCGCTCCGACGGGGCAGTGATGTCGACATTGGAAGAGCCCCCGACGAAGCTATCGAGCCGCGCAAAAGTCAACCGCATCATGCCGTCGGTCCTGCGCTGGCTGTACGAAACGGAAGCCTATACACCCAATACTCGGGGCGAGAATGTTCTCGGGGTCTTGGGATTCTTAGGGTATTATCCGAGCCAAACGGACCTGACGGCGTTCATGGAGAAATTTCGCTCCGAAGCAGGTGACGCGACGTACACTGTCGTACTGGTCAACGGTGGGGAGTACGACCCGACCCACCCACAACAAGAGGCAAACGTGGACCTCCAATACGCTGAGGTCATGGCGTATCCAACCCCTCACATCTTCTACAGCACCGGCCAAGGAGCGCCGGGCATGGAAGACCTTTTTTCCTGGCTGGAATACATCCTCGACCAGGAAAACATCCCTCAGACCATCAGCATATCGTACGGCATTGAAGAGCGTATCATGTCGAGGGAATATGCAATCAATGTGTGCGACCAGTTCGCGAAGCTCGGTGTACGTGGTGTCAGCGTCCTCGTGTCGAGTGGTAACGACGGCATCGGCAAAGGGACCTGCCTGAGAGACGACGGCACCGTCCGGTTCAGTCCCAGATTTCCCGGAACCTGTACGTGTGGCGATTTTTCTCAGATTGGACGTAGTACACGAGTGCGGGTCCAGGACGCTCACCGCATCGCCACGCTTTTGCAGGCCCCTATGTTACCGTCGTCGGCGGAACGACAGACTATGAACCGGAGGTCGCAGTGAAATTCTCCGGCGGCGGCTTCTCGGACTACTTTGAGCGGCCGTCGTACCAGGAGGAGGCCGTGTCCACCTTCCTCCAGGACCTCGGGAACTGGCATCAAGGCCTTTACAAGTGTGTTCGCTTCTGTGAACCGATCTACTATAGCCCATTCGTAATTTGTACTTGGTGCAGCGCTTCTGGCCGCGGCTTCCCTGACATTGCCGCGCAGGCCCTCGGACTCCCGATCTTTTTGGAAGGCAAAGTGTACGGGGTGGGCGGCACAAGTGTAGCGACGCCCGTGCGTCTGTCTCTTTTCCTATTCGGGTTGTCCGTCCTTGACCGCCCAGCTGACTGCCAGTTTACAGATTGTGGCTGGCATAATCTCGCTGCTTAATGACTGGCTGATTTCGACAGGTCGGGAACCTCTCGGCTTCCTCAATCCCTGGCTGTACGGAAGGGGCTCCCAGGGTCTCACCGATATCACAGAGGGCTCGAATTCGGGCTGCAACATGGTCGGATTTTCCGCCATCGTTGGATGGGACCCTGTGCGTTCCACCAGACTTGATACTTCTTCACTTTCGACGTTGGATGACCCTGGGCTACACAGGTCACAGGTCTCGGGACGCCTAACTTCCGCAGAATGCTGGAGCAGCTATCTTGAGTTGATAGAGTTTCCAATCCGACCAATCAATTTCTCGAGGAGATAGCACTATACATGTGCCATAATGAAGGGCCAGTTACTCACTTGATAACGCAGAGTTAAGATCGAAACCGACAGCCGGAGATGCTCAATCGTAGTATGACAATTGAGCAGGGAAATCCAGACTGATACATGGCATGTAGTGCTGTGCAATTTTGTACCGCAGGGCGCACTCTACTGCATAAAAAATAAAACAATTGTTCTCCAGTTTTTATATCTGTTGTATTATCACTCGGGCTCGCTGAAATCACGGTAGAACAGAGACGAAAAGATGCCGGGCGGGATAATACTATCTGTCCTCGCGGCGAATCACCAAAGATAAATTCGAGGGGAAACGCTGACACAGCCACAAGCGCAGCCCGCCTTCGAGATGTTGGCTTGAATGCTGGTTGAATGCTGAGTTCACCCAGGGTAAGAGGTTCCACGCTACAGACGGTGGGCTATTAGATGGTGGCGCAGAGGAACCAGCGGGGAAACCTGGATCTGAGCTGGCGTCAACTCCGTCAAGTAGCCTATGCACCAATGTCAGCCAACGGCGTTACTGCCACTCCGTCTACTAGTTCCTGCCAGTGGAATTATCCTGAGTTGCAGGATCTAGACAGACAATGGACACTTTCGTGTTCTTCTCCAAAATGTAATTCACAACGTTTACAACCGTGCTAAACAACGACCATACACAAAGAGCAAGCGCGACATCCAAGTCGGATTCGGTTCGTGAGAGTTATTCCATCAAAGCACAGCGGGGTCAGTCTTGTCCAAAGTGTTGGTGAATCCCAAGGCCTGCAAGAAGGCATCCGGCATACCATCTGTATACGATGTTAGTAGAGATATTGACAGAATCGACGGCATATTTACCTGGTTGGAACGCGTATGAAGAGGCTGCCGTGAGCGGCCAAGCTAATTCGAATTTCTCCGACGCGGCCCCGTAGATTCCAGAAGCAGCTGTCACGATCTTGGTTATAAACCGGCGATCTACACATCCTTCGGACTTACTATAAACTTGAACCGTTGGTACGGTCCCGGCGGTGTTCACAACCACGAACGACAGCTGGACAATACTGAATGGCGGAGGCAGATTGATTACTTATATGTCGTCAAAAAATAAATCCTGACGACATACGTCCTATTACCGTAAGGGCTTGCGTCCACGAGACGGGAACCATAAACGGCGATGAGCTTCTCGTCAGCTGTAAGCAATGCAATTCCTGGAGTGAACAAAAATTTGGACACCGAAAAACAAAATATTACCGCCAACGGCAAAGGTCAGACTCGGGATTCCACCGTTACCACCGTGTTGTACGGTAACCGGACTGATGACGCCGGCGTTCTCCACAGTCATATGTGATCCTCACGGAATCGATAATATCCCCAGTGTAAACGACAACATTGGTGATCTTCTTGATGGCCTGGGTCTTAGGCCATTGCCCGACTACAGGAGTAAGTATTAGAACGGTGGGGCGACGTCGACCATGATGGTGTTGGAAACGACGTACTGCTGGTCAGGTCGTCAAGGAAATTTCCTTGGGCGGAACCAGCGAGACGGATGTTGGCTGCAACAGTGAAAGACATGAGTATGAAACTGAGAACTGGGTAGTGGGTTGATAGGTAGATGACCGTCCCATTTACCTCTTTATATATGTCTGGACGAGACCAATGTGGTCAAAAGCACCGTGACCGAGTTGGCGTCAGTTTATTCTATGGATTTCTATCAGTTGGACGTAAGTGGACAGGCGGTCTTTCCCTCACCGTGCCTTTTCTAGTCGCTCACGACACTGTACACTTCGCCTCTTCATTTCCGTCGTCCCCGCGTGCGTGCTCTTTCGAGTAACCGAAGACCGTCGCTTTGCAGCTCATAGAACCATTCGATCCAATTATCTACAGTCTCCATCCATTGGAAGCAGCTGTAAGTCGACCCCAGCTGGCTCGTTAGATGAACGCCGACAATCGATGTTGTGATTCCGGTAGACTGAATGGACCCCGCGAATACAATGCCGTGGTTTGGTTCTTGGAAAAAACGTGTAAAGAGGTCCAGAGGGGGTCCATTCCTATTGAATATACCATTCCTCGGTAATTTTTCAACAAACCAAGAAGAGCAGATACAAATATGGCGATGCGACCCCGAGAATGGTAGGCTTTCAACGTTTCAACAGTAACGTCACGGATTCCCTGATCGCTTTCAGCACAGGTCCTGATAGACAGAAATGAAGGCACTGAGGCACATGCATAAATCAAGAGAATGATCGGGATAATGCAGTGTAGATGGTACAGTACCATGCATGGAGTCTTCGAGGCGCGGCGTTCACAGTGCGAGTGGGGAAACGAAGGATACGGGCCCGGTGTACCGGAGCGGGGATAGCTCGCTGAGCCGGGTCTACAGGTTACCGAAATATCTTATGTTCTGCGCTATTGAAATTCTTCATCTGCCATCATTGAAGTTCCTGTTCTTTGTCAACTCGGAAGATAAACGGAACACACACATGACTCGGTTGTTCAAACGTTCAGCAGCACGAGTCTCGAATACGTAATCGAGATATCGTATCTGGAGATTGGAGTGCCTCTGCCAGCAATCGACCTCCGGTTCAACCAACGTCGTGCCACTCTATGACGAGCTGAACAGTATAGTAAGTTGATTGCACAGGGTATTACGCCTATGAAAGACAGGCAGCCTGGGTATCACGAGAAGTGCATCGAATACCGTAACGGTACGTTGTTCATCTGAGCTGAGCATGTCCAGCCTCGATCACACTCCACTTGTGGTTTGCGTGCCCTTTCATTCTCCTGGACGTCGATGCCTCATGCAATTATGCTCACAATGCCGTCCGCGTCAACTCTTCGCATATGCTTCATCCCTTTCCTTCCCCCTCAAAACTCTGCATCGTATTATAGTCTCATACCGGGCACTCTAATGTGCGGCCTGAAAATACTCTGCAGTGGGCCAAATACAATAGCCGATACCTGTGCCATAGCTTTGCCCACATTCAACCTGCTCAACCCGCTGTCTTGCACTCGTCATTCCTCAACCCTCCTCACAAAGCCCTCCACGTGAGTAATACTACCCCCCTCACTGTGGCCGTCAAGAAGGTGCTCGATCCAAACTCGACTGGTCGAATGACACCAAAAACATTGCTCGATGTCGGAAGGGCATGGTGCCCCAGTAGTACGAGCGGAGGTTATTTTGGCGGAAATAAACTGTTTACGAGGATCGGGCCCGGGGAACTTCGGTTTGATGATGGATAAAGAAAGAGCCTCTTCTTCGATGCATACCACATCCGCCTGAAGCGATAGAGACACATCGCGAAGGACGACCGATATCAAGGACGCGACCCAAACACCCCAACATTTCGCCTCGTCTTTACTATCCTGATCGCTCCCCTCTCTCTCATGACGGTGACCTCTACCTTACCTATCGTCCCGCTCGTGGTCCCGTGTTCCGCCAGACGAGTATAAGACCCTTATCCTAGAATTCGTACTAGTGAAGTTATTCGCAAATCCAGACCGCGGGACATATGGCGCTGCTAGACGTGCTACCCGAGTTCGTAGATAAATGATGAGATAAACGATGTCGGACAAGATCTGGCCAAACCTTGTGAGATCTACATGGCTCGCACAATTGTACAGGGCGGAAGCAGCGCTCGTCCAGACTCCAGATACTGGAGGAGCTCGCGGCGAAGATGATTCATTTGGTATACTATCCACGTGATAAGACTTAGCTGAGAGTCTTCATACTCTCGTTGGTTTGATTCTAAAAAACAATAATGCCCCGTACAACCACTGAAACTATTCCAAACAGATGCACTCGGCACTTCCCTTCCATTTTGATGGTAGTTCTGACACCATTGAAACGCACGATGACAATGGGAACCCGTGAAGGTCGGAATGAATTGATCTGTCCGGGCCTTGGTCTGGAGCTATAGCAAAATACATGACTGCAAGAACGATGCCATCCCTTGTAGTACCTGTCAGGTGGACGATAGTGCGGCGGTCATCGTCACGACAAGAAAAAGGGTTTCTTGTCAATGATTGTTCCTATACAGGTTGCACGTTGTACATTTGGGAGAACCAGGCCCCACGTGCCGGTGGCAATTGGCAGCCGACCGATGAATGAGGACTGTATGTAGGCGCCTCTGCGAATGCGTGACTAACTTTAAGCCGTAAGAGAGTGGAAGTTGTGCGGGGAAAGACGTAGTGGCATTTGAGGGCTCCTTGGCAAACTCGTAATAGCTGTGAGGTAGGGGCGTCACTATACTGTTGAGTCCTCCAGGAAAGCCTGCCAGTGAAAGGATCGGGTCTGAGAGACTTGGTTGCTGTGCAGCTGTGAGGTTTCCTTTGGTCGAAACTCGCGAGAGAGCTTCAAGTTAGCTATGGTAGTACTGCATTCTTAGGATAGGAAGACAGAAAGGGCTTACTATTATGATTATGATCGATCGGTAGAGAAGTACCGCTTGAAAATCGAGCCCATTAATGTGTGTTCCGTTTATCTTCCGAGTTGACAAATTTTCACAAAAGACCACCGCTGGGCCGAGCTCTGGGTCCATTTCTACTAGACTTGGGCGAAGATTGTGCCAGTAGTAATTTTCAATGATGGCAGACGAAGAATTTCAATAGCGCAGAACATAAGATATTTCGGTACAGTAACCTCAAGGTAACCTGTAGACCTATCCCCGCTCCGGTACACCGGGCCCGTATCCTTCGTTTCCCCACTCGCACTGCGAACGCCGCGCCTCGAAGACTCCATGCATGGTACTGTACCATCTACACTGCATTATCCCGATCATCCTCTTGCTCTATGCATGTGCCTCAGTGCCTTCATTTCTGTCTATCAGGACCTGTGCTAAACGATCAGGGAATCCGTGACGTTACTGTTGAAACGTTGAAAGCCTACCATTCTCGGGGTCGCATCGCCATATTTGTATCTGCTCTTCTTGGTTTGTAGAAAATTTACCGAGGAATGGTATATTCAATAGGAATGGACCCCCTCTGGACCTCTTTACACGTCTTTTCCAAGAACCAAACCACGGCATTGTATTCGCGGGGTCCATTCAGTCTACCGGAATCACAATATCGATTGTCAGCGCTCATCTAACGAGCCAGCTGGGGTCGACTTACAGCTACCTCCAATGGATGGAGACTGTAGATAATTGATCGAATGGTTCTATGAGCTTCAAAGCGACGGTCTTCGGTTACTCGAAAGAGCACGCACGCGGGGACGACGGAAATGAAGATGCCAAGTGTACAGTGTCGTGAGCGACTAGAAAAGGCACGGTGAGGGAAAGACCGCCTGTCCACTTACGTCCAACTGATAGAAATCCATAGAATAAACTGACGCCAACTCGGTCACGGTGCTTTTGACCACTTTGGTCTCGTCCAGACATATATAAAGAGGTAAATGTGACGGTCATCTACCTATCAACCCACTACCCAGTTCTCAGTTTCCTACTCATGTCTTTCACTGTTGCAGCCAACATCCGTCTCGCTGGTTCCGCCCAAGGAAATTTCCTTGACGACCTGACCAGCAGTACGTCGTTTCCAACACCATCATGGTCGACGTCGCCCCACCGTTCTAATACTTACTCCTGTAGTCGGGCAATGGCCTAAGACCCAGGCCATCAAGAAGATCACCAATGTTGTCGTTTACACTGGGGATATTATCGATTCCGTGAGGATCACATATGACGTGGAGAACGCCGGCGTCATCAGTCCGGTTACCGTACAACACGGTGGTAACGGTGGAATCCCGAGTCTGACCTTTGCCGTTGGCGGTAATATTTTGTTTTTCGGTGTCCAAATTTTTGTTCACTCCAGGAATTGCATTGCTTACAGCTGACGAGAAGCTCATCGCCGTTTATGGTTCCCGTCTCGTGGACGCAAGCCCTTACGGTAATAGGACGTATGTGGTCAGGATTTATTTTTTGAGGACATATAAGTAATCAATCTGCCTCCGCCATTCAGTATTGTCCAGCTGTCGTTCGTGGTTGTGAACACCGCCGGGACCGTACCAACGGTTCAAGTTTATAGTAAGTCCGAAGGGTGTGTAGATCGCCGGTTTATAACCAAGATCGTGACAGCTGCTTCTGGAATCTACGGGGCCGCGTCGGAGAAATTCGAATTAGCTTGGCCGCTGACGGCAGCCTCTTCATACTCGTTCCAACCAGGTAAATATGCCGTCGATTCTGTCAATATCTCTACTAAGATCGTATACAGATGGTATGCCGGATGCCTTCTTGCAGGCCTTGGGATTCTCCAATGTTTTGGACAAGGCTGACCCCGCTGTGCTTTGATGGAATAACTCTCACGAACTGAATCCGACTTGGATGTCGCGCTTGCTCTTTGTGTATGGTCGTTGTTTAGCACGGTTGTAAACGTTGTGAATTACATTTTGGACAGAAACACGAAAGTGTCCAATGTCTGTCTATTTCAGGGCGACAATCCCAACATGGCCCGATTAAAAGGTCTGTTCCCAACCATGTGCCTCACGCAACCCCACCCAGGGCCTCAAGGAGAAGGAGAACCTACGTAATCAAGGGGGTCTAAGTGCAAAAGACTCCGGATCAGGCCCTCGAACGGCGGGATGATGGTGACACTTGAATGCGGGTTCTCTAGACTTGTGATATGATGGCCTAACTGCTCGGAAATCTGCCGGATCGGGGCCCTCCCTGCGCGGGCGCGCCGCGCAAAGGTAGGGACTGTAGGGCAGTTACTCTGTCTGGGATCAGAGTCGTTGGTTTCTCACGGCTCGCTAACACTCATTACTGGGTTGCTTGCTATGTGAATCATCGCCAGGGGTCTTTGTCTCCGGCATGTATCCCAGTATAAACATTAAAATATCGCCAGGGCGTGGAAATCCTCACGGAGCCCGATAGAAGGGCGGCAGAGAGACACTGGGCCAGATAATGATAATCTTTGTACTCGCGGCGAAACACCGATAGGCAGTGTGCGGTGACGACGCCGACGCCGCCCGCGTTCGGATATGTGGCTAGAGCGTTCGTCGGATGTATCGACGATTAGAGTTATGATATGCCCCCCAAAATCTTGCTAGTCGCGTAACCTCCCGTCTTGCTCTCCACGACGGACCACCATGCGTGCAGAGTCACGCACGGCTCGTCGAAACTCGTTGGCATGCTGCTCAAGTAAGACAACGAGCAGTCGATCAACGTCGCCAAACGTCGCCACCTCGCTCGGCGTACCATTAGAGGAGGACGATCGGGACGCCAAGACGCAGTTCCTCTGCCGTTGAGCTGGATTACAGATGTTCAAGAGAGTCAACGGTGCTTTAGTGATCGACAAAGTGTGTGCTATGGTGTTGCGTGTGTGTAGCGCGGGGAGGCACGGTCAGATTGAACCACACGGACCTGAAACCACGCGCAGCGGATCTGGGGATCAACGAGCTTTTCAAGCGCTTCATCGGCCGGTCACGGTCACCGTCGACTGACGAATACGCCGGATTCTGACAGGCTCGGGCAGGCTCAGGTGGGTTAGGTGATAGCGCAGAGGCATTGGGGCAACCACAGAGAACCTGAATCCGGGGCGGCATCAGGGGTAGCCTGAGCATCAAGCAGACTATATGTGAGCAGGAACATTACTGACAGCGTTCATCAGTTACAGTATAGATCGGCTCCAAAAAAATCCAAAAAACAATGGCAAAGTGAAACCGGGAGTGTCGGGCCGTTAAATACTGCCTGCACGTGGTCTCTCATTCAAGGGCACCGTGACATTGTTCTGTCGGCCCTTGATGACGATCGTGATGACTCTCTCATTTTCTACGTTCTTCTTTGATGCTGAATTGGGTCTAGGACGGTGGAACGACCGAGTAATCCCCTTGTCCGGATCCCTCAGAACGCGCTTCTAAGGCCAAGTCTGAGGCTCTCAGGTTGAATATCCCGACGCACCTCATCTATCACCCTCTGCTTCTTGTACGCATCCCCTTCCCTTCTTCCAAGCTTCGGGGCCCCGTGAAACGCTGCTCAAAGTACCGTACGCAACAACTCTGTATTTGTCTCTACTTCGCGATGATCGAAACCAGGAGGGTTTGAGCTGTTCATCGCCCAGCGACCTCGCAGGACAGAACGGCGCCCTCCTTGTACAGTACATAGTTCACCCTGTTTCTTCCTCAATGCGTCGCGTCGTAACCAAGACAGCTGAGGGCTTGAAATATCTACTCAATGCATAAGATTATCTACAATGGGCCAAATTCACCACTTGGCGTTGCCTACCTGTTCAAACAGGCTGTTTCGGACCCTTCATTCATTGGTCTTGTATAGCCCCCATCAGCCCTTATCGCATAGGACAATCCGGCACTCACTATGGCCACCTTTTACGATGTTCGATCGCATTGCTCGACGTCGGCATAGCAGAGCGCCTCGGAGAGGGCGAAGGATCTTTAGGGGAAAACAGACTGGTTATGACATGCGAAGGATTGTACTATCGCAGATGGGAAACGAGTTGCCTCAGTGTGCGCTCCCACCACTGGTGGTGTTAAGTCACCCGAAGTAACAGAATGCCCTGAAAGCAAAGAATGACGCGGCATTACTCCCTTCTATATTCCTTATCTTTTCGCCTCTCACTCATGACGATAACTACCTCTGCCCGAACCAGCGCCAATCGTCCTTTCCGTGGCACCTCTCAGCAGTTGCAATCCGCCAGATGAATTCGAAGCTTTGTGCTGAATTATGTAGTTAAGCCGTTCGTAATGCCAGATCATGATGGTGGCACCAGATTTTTCGGCTTCTGAGGACTTAGCAGACGAGGGACCACAACATTAGCCAGCTCCACAACCAGTTTGGGTTCGACCGTGTCTTTACTACAGACCAGTCAACGGTCAGAGAGAAATGCTTTCGTACCACCCTGTGCTGGACAGTGTCGAGTGGGCAAACGCTGTGGAAGAAACAGTTAGGTGACATCATCATCCGACAACCGCACAACCCAGGGTGAGCATGCCGTACGGGTAACTCCTAGTCTCCTATGAAGACCTAACGCCGAGAATGACTCGAGTCGAGTCACTTGAATTGAAATGCTCCCACGTCGTCCCACGTACAGCTAGTATTAGTCAGGTAGGCACCCGGAAAAGACCGATCGGCAGAAATGACGTGTGTGGAATTACTAGATCTAGATCACGGCTTGGACGCCAAGTTACGGTGAGACTTGTCTTTTCTTTCTCTCTGACATTGACAACACACTTTTCGCTAACATAAAATGCCATCCGCAGTGGTCTCTGACCAGAAATCTGCGATGTCTCCGCCTTCCCTGACCACTGTAGAGTACAAGAAGGACGGCACTGTCTCTCGTATGCGCTCCCATAGGGGAAACATCCCCCAGCTCCCCCAGACCAAGCTTTGCCCATTCTGCCCCGCAAAATTCACCCGCACTACCCACCTGAATCGTCACCTCCGAAATCGTGAGCCTCTCGTCCCGCCCACTGTTCTCTCGGCTCCTTACGCTGATGCTCACTTGTCTGCTCGATCAGATACCAATGAGCGTCTTTATCGTTGTGAGGTCAGGGTTTTGCGGGCCCACGAGTCTTCCAGAAATCTAATTGTTTCATGAAGGTCTGCAACGCGCAGTTTACGAGAAGTGATCTTCTCGCACGGCACAAGAGAAGTTGCGGAGAATCGTGAGTCCTCCTCCCTACCTCCCCACTCTTGCTCGAGCACCACGGGTTCGTTCTCGCTCTGGTGGTGATGCACGGACGATTTGCGTTATTGCATATGCCCCTTGCTTGTAGGTTGACACCTTACTGAGCCTAGAGGACGATGTCGGAGATACACCTGGACCTCTTAAGCGCCGGGGCCGCTTATCGCTATAATGAACACTTTCGCCATCAGCTCCACCTTTGCCCCTTTTGCGCCGCCTGTGATACCCGCAGCCGTTCGTCCCCGAGCCCGAGCGCTTTCTTCTTTCTTCTGCGGTGCTCGGCCATTTTTTCTTCCTCCTCACAACTTTGTTGGATTTGTGTCTTATACTTTCCCTTGGCAGCCACCCAATAAGTAGATCTCGGAAACGTTCCTGTCAGGCGTGTACTAGCCTCAAAGTCAAGTGTGATCTACGTCAGCCCTGTTCGAAATGTCGGGCGCGTGGACGTGATTGCTTATACGTAACCGAAGAGGGACAGGGGGAGAGTACTCTTGGCTCATCAAGCCACCAACAGTTTCCTGGCGCGGGCTTTTCAGGACCTATTGTCAGCATCGACGCTTCTGCAGGGTTTGATCCTTTCTTACTTGGGCGAAGCGCACCAGAAGACTTTGCGACTACTTTTCCTGAGCTTTCGTTGATCGAGGAAACCACCAATGCATTTTCCCGGCCTCTTAGTGAGGTCAACCTGGCATCTTTCATGGCTGGTGCACCCGCCCGGATTCCACAAAGTGCGATGTCGCTTCCTACAATCGACGTCGACTCGAATATCACTACCTCATCCATCCGCCCGGCGCCAAACTACGCCTTTTCTGCCTTCGGCGCCTCTGAAGTCGCTGGTCACTCAAGGGCTTTGCATGGTTTCTCGCCTACGATGTTCGAACCTTTTTTTCGAGATATTTTTTCGGTGGAGGAAGAAACATCGCATCAGAACGACCACGGGGCAGCCCCCCTCCTTCATGCCCCTGACCACAAAATCCTCGTTAATGGGTTCGACCAGTCAAATTCTACACAGCCACTTTCGGATGGCGTGCCATCGCGCGACATGAATTTGGATAGCGGCCTGATGTCGGACTTGATGTCAAACGCTTACTACGACAATACCCAAGCGCCGCTAGAGATGCATGAGCCCCCATCAGCGACCGTACCGGCTCCCTCACCTCTGTCTGCACCTCCCTCTGCACCTGCGCCTGAACCTCGCCTGGTGAATTCATCATATCTGACATACGTCCTATCCCAGACTCCATTATATACTCACCAGGACGCGGAAAGGTTCCTCCCACCGCTGCGTCCGATGGAGGATGGCCCTGCCGAACCGACAACAGAGGAGTTGCAGCATTATCGTGAGTCATAATCGACAATCGTTCGCAAGTTGCCACTAAGTAACGTATCCTGTAGTTTATATCTTCTTGACCGCTTTCCTCCCCCAGGTCCCCATCATCCACACACCAACGCTGCGGTTTGAACTCAAGCCTCCCATGATACTGCGCGCGATGCAAGCATGCGGAGCCTTGTTCGTCAAGACGCCCGTTGCGCAAGCGTTTGTAGAGAAGACACTTGACACATCGCGCGAACTTATCATTCGTGACCTCGTAAGAAATGTCTTCTGACTTCAAAGAGAATCTCACCCCTCTCTAGACCAAACCGTCATCGGACCCCAAGCATCAAATCCACGCCATAGTGACGTTGCTTTTGTTGCAAACGATTGGGTTGTTTCATCAAGATCCACAGCAGAGAGCGTCATCAAATATCTACCATGGGATGCTCGTCCTGGTAAGACGGATTTTTGAGGATTTACTAAGGAGGCTTATCGTTGTCAAGATGATTCGGCAAAACCGCCTTATTGAGCGCATCGCTACGTGGGAGCATCAACCGTTCCTAGCAACAGATCCTGCCGTATTGGACGCAATGTGGCACGGTTGGGCTATGCATGAATCCCTAAAGCGGTGATTATTTTGTTGAAAGGCTACCTATGACCTGCCATACTCAATCTGTCCACAGCCTGGTTTTCCTGGGATACTGCCATGACCAAGCACACCGCATATACTTCTCTTTAGCGCCGTCGTTCTCACCTGCGGAATTCACAATGTGTTTACCGTGCGAGGAAGAATTATGGGTGGCCAAGACTGCCCACGAGTGGGCACAGCTACTTTTCAACTCGTCTCCTTATGGAAGCATTGAGGAACGGCTATATGGTGTACCGATGCCCCGTGCCCTTATCGCTGTTGGACTAGAAGGGCCATATATGACTACGAATGCATCCGCCTCTCCAGAACCCCCACTGGAACTCAGTGCGGTTTCGCCATTCGGGCACTTTATTCTTACGCAGACCCTTCTCGCGGAGCTGTTTAGCCGGTGCTCGGGAGCCAATTCCCAAGGCGCAAGTCCAACTGCTGATGGGGAAGAGCAGGTCAACGAGCACGTACATGCCATGCTCCTCGCGCTCCACCGCTGGTTGCAAATGTGGCTCAAGACCCCCAACACATCTCCGAATGCTATCCCACCCGGCGGGACCGCAGCGGAACAGAAGACCGGGCTCATGTCCGACCCCCTTCCATTTTACTGGCTCGCACAACTGCTACTACTAGCGTTCCAGGAGGGCCTCCCACCTTTCCGGAAGCGCGAGACATCCCCGGCATCACCGACCCCGTCGCCGTACGTGCAAGCGCTACACGAGCCCTCGCCCTTCGCGCCGCCGACAACTCCCACGTCATCCCCCTTCTCGCCGTCGCCCTTCGCGCCATCGCCCTTCTCAACAAGCAGCCTGAGCTCGGGCTCTTCGCCCGTGACGGCGTCCATGCTGCCGCCCGCATACGGGGCCAGGCTCGCTTTCTCCGGGGAAGTACCAGGCACTCGGGAGAGGTGGCACCAATGCGACGCCGGACGCGGCGCAGTTCCGCCTCATCAAAAGCTGGTTGCACCATATCCGGCTCTTCCTCCGCCGTAGCCAGGGCAGCCCCACGGTCG
Organism: Lactarius hengduanensis; assembly: GCA_021525025.1. Taxonomy (NCBI): domain Eukaryota; kingdom Fungi; phylum Basidiomycota; class Agaricomycetes; order Russulales; family Russulaceae; genus Lactarius; species Lactarius hengduanensis. Next base: position 69,597 of record JAKELI010000048.1, read on the forward strand.
TTTGGGACGAGTTGATGAAGATCCGGCTAAGTGGGTGGCAGGAGGACACGGCGGCGTCCTCGCAGCAGGACCCCTTGCTCGGGGAGGCGCAGAAGGATGGCGGCGGTGCGGATGACCCGGGGTCGTGGCCCGAGTGCGACGGCCTGATAGGGTTCTTTGAGGAAAAGATGCACATATAATAGACGGTTTGGTTGTTCTAGCCGTGGATTGTTCGCCCCATCACCAGGCTACTATACTATTTGGACGGGTCCAAAAACTGTATTTTTTGCTTGACGTGTTTTACTGTAACGGAAGAGACCTCGATACTGATTGTATATTGGGTCGTAGGTTTCGAGTCGGAATGTTATAGTTATATTCAATAGTGCACTAGCTATCGTATCGCAGTCTTTGGATTTCTCTCTCCCAAGTTTGGCCGACGGCTCCATTTGGTACTATTCCGTAGCGGCGCCGGACCCGGAGAACTAGCCTGGTATGAAAGCGATGGCGGCATCCCGGGATATAAACGGTTCAAAAAAAAAAAAAAAAAAAGCGATGGCGGCCTCTCGGGCATCCAGCTATCCCCTAGGGATCTCGTGAGTTATGGTGGCTCTGTGTAAAGCTCAGTGGGAACTAATGCCCCTTCTCTAGTGGACTAGGGCGTTCATCTGCCAGTGGAAATATGGGCTCTCGGCCCCTGAAGCCCAGTGAGAATCCCGGTGAAGGAAAAGGAACGATAACGAAAAAAAATGAAAAGGTTCAATTTTGTTCGAAAATTTAGACTATATCCGTTTTAATTCACTCATGCAACGACGCTTATCGGATTGGATCGAACGAAAGTGGGATGAGAACGAATGAAAATGATCCCATTCATTATTGTACACTACAGGTCATTTTGATCCTATTTACTTCAATTTACACTACCCATCCCCCAATCCGATGGCCCCTGGCAAGGTTCATGGCCAAGCACTCCATATCAGAAGTGCGTGCTTGTGCGCAGTGTGCCTAGTCGTCGTTTGAGACCAACTGGGTAAACCATACGAAGGGTGTACGTACCTATGAAGAGTTCTTGGCAGCCTTTTCTCGAGCTGGCGCTGCTCATACACTGGCATCTGTGGGGGTGCACGAGTAACATTAGTGTCAATATAACACTGGCAATGAGAGAGCACTGACTCGCCTTATGGGTAGCGTTGTCCAGTTTACCCCACACCCCCGCAAACCCAGACACACCGCCATGTTCTCTTAGAGTCGATGGAGGACAGATCACTGTGGTTGTGAAGGTGGTATATACGGAAACAGTGATTTGTGACTCACCTTAGTTTTCGACGTTCCCAGATGCCTTATGTTAGGCCAAGGGTAAGTGTTCCAAATGTATGCGCATATAACACGAAAGAGCGTGCTGCTGCATGAGGATGGGGGGTTGTGATGGGGGAGTTGTGGCCGTTGTGGTGAAAGCGAGCCATGGCAGCGCCTAGTGTTGAAAACAGTCAGAAGTCGAAACACTGTATGCGGGCCAAATGATCCAATGGATTGACTTAGAACAAATCTCATTAGATTGCAGGACCCAGACGGGATACCTGTAGCAGCACGAGCGTCTTGACTTGACTTGACTCGTGTACCCAAAACGGTTCAGTTTGATTCAGTGCGAGTGAACGTTTTCGAATTACTTTCCGATTTGAATAAAAATCCTTCTATATTCTTCACTCTCTGACAGATTAATCCATTTCCGACCATTATCGTTCCTTTTCCTTCACCGGGATTCTCACTGGGCCTGAAGGCCTGAAGTCCAAAGTGCCGAAATGGTTGGAACGTGAGAGCTTTTATGATGCATTTTTGCACAAGAACAGGACCCTTTATCCTTGCGTAGATCTGCGCGCCGATGTAAAGGCAAATACGACGATTATTCTTTTGTTTTAAAAAAGGCGAATATGACCGCCAAGGTCCGAGGCCCGGGTTACTTTAGGCTGTGAATAGGACACAGCCTCTGACTGGATGTGATTGTGCAGGATTGAAGCTCTGACCAATAACTTGAACTTGAATACCTCGTGGGCTATCCAGAGCAATTGAAGTCCGAGTCTGCCAGCCTGTGCGATCACGCACCCTTGACCACTGGCACACTTGCTCCGGATAGCCCACGTAGTATTATTGGTCGAACTTCACCAAGCTTCACCCCTCCCCAATCCTGTCCAGTCAATTGTCGTGTCCACAGCCCAAAGCGGGCCTCGGACCTGAGTCATTCGCAATCGCTTTTACCTCGGCCCGCAGATCTATGATAGGGTCCTGAGGTTCTCGCGCAAAATTGCATCATAAGGCTCTCACATTGCTCCAACAATTTCGGCACTTTGACTTCAGGCCAATTTTCAGGCCGCCTTCTTAGCTTTGCACCAATCGCTTTTACCTCGGCCCGCAGATCTAGGGTTCTGAGGTCGCGCAAAATTGCATCATAAAGCTCTCACATTGCTCCAACAATTCCGGCACTTTGGACTTCAGGCCAATTTTCAGGCCGCCTTCTTAATTTCACACCAATCGCTTTTACCTCGGCCCGCAGATCTAGGGTTCTGAGGTCGCGCAAAATTGCATCATAAAGCTCTCACATTGCTCCAACAATTTCGGCACTTTGGACTTCAGGCCAATTTTCAGGCCACCTTCTTGACTTCACACCAATCGCTTTTACCTCGGCCCGCAGATCTATGATAGGGTTCTGAGGTTCTCGCGCAATATTGCATCATAAAGCGCTCACATTGCTCCAACAATTTCGGCATTTTGGACCTCAGGCCAATTTTCAGGCCGCCTTCTTAACTTCACACCTCACAACCTCACTGTGCCGCAGACACCATCTCGCCGACCTCCCATAATCATGCACTACTACCACTGCGGCCATAAGTTGCTCTCCGTCCTCGCCACTCGTCTCCATGGCGGTCTTGCGAAGCCCCTTTACCACCTTGGGACATGCACGTTACTCCTGGAACGCCGTCCCGAGGACCTGGGAGAGCCTAGGTCATCCGCCTTCTGGCACTACAATCGACCTCTACATTGATTGCTCTCAAGCCTCAGCGTGAGAACGCCGTGGTCGATGTGCTCTACAAGGTCAGTGAACCCGGCCATCAAAGGTACGTCCATCACCACTCCCCCGCTAACGCATGTTCCCACGAGTGCCACCGCTCCGATGCAGATATCGTGCATACCTGACAAAGGAGCAGGTGGTCGAACTCGTCGCACAACGTCCAGAGACCCTCGAGCTCGTGAATTCTTGGCTCGAACACCACAGCATATCCTCTTCGTCCATTTCTATGACGCACGGCGGCAATACACTGATGCTTAAAGGCGTGTCCGTGACCCAAGCCAACACTCTCCTCGGCGCATCGTACCAGCTGGCAGCTCTACAGGCACGTCGAGAGGGGCGAGACCATTGTCCGCACTGTCGGTTATTCGCTTCCCAGGGCACTGCACAGGCACGTGTTGACTGTGGCGCCCACAACGTCCTTTGTTTCCCCGCGCACGCAATGGCAGACACCGCGAAATCGCTCTGACAGGGAAGCGAAGTCAACATCGGGAGAGCCTGCGACGATGCTATCGAGCCGCGCAAAAGTCAATTCCGTCACGCCGTCGTTCCTGCGCTGGCTGTACGACACGGAAACCTATACACCCAATACTCGGAGCGAGAATGTGCTCGGGATCGTGGGATTCTTAGGGGAATACCCGACTCGGGTAACCCGAGTCAGGCGGTCCTGACGGCGTTCATGCAGAAATACCGCTCCGAAGCAGATGATGCGACGTTCACCGTCGTAGAGGTCAACGGCGGGGGGTACGACCTGACCCACCCAAATGAAGAAGCAAACATGGACATCCAACACGCTGAGGCCATGGCGTATCCGACCCCTCACATTTTTTACAGCACCGGCAAAGGGCCGTCTGGAACGGATAACTATCTCGTGTCCTGGCTGAAATACATCCTCGACCAGGGGAACATCCTCCAGACCATCAGCATATCGTACAACAATGAAGAGCATTCCGTCCCGAGGAAATATGCAATCTATGTGTGCGACCAGTTCGCGAAGCTCGGTCTACGTGGCGTCAGCGTCCTCGTGTCGAGTGGTAACGACGGCATCGGCGAAGGAACTTGCCTGAGAAACGACGGCACCGTCTGGTTCGAACCCACGTTTCCCAGAACCTGTACGTGTGGCGATTTTTCTCAGATTGGACGTAGTACATGAGTGCGGGTCCAGGAAGCTCACCGCATCGCCACGCTTTTGCAGGTCCCTATGTCACCGTCGTCGGCAGAACGACGGACTACGAGCCGTAGGCCGCAGCGGATTTCTCCGGCGGCCGCTTCTCGGACTACTTTGAGCGGCCATCGTACCAGGAGGAGGCCGTGTCCACCTTCCTCCAGGACCTCGGGAACCAGTATCAAGGCCTTTACAAGTGTGTTCGCCTCTGTGATCTGATCTAACCCATTCGTAATTTGTACTTGGTGCAGCGCTTCTGGCCGTGGCATCCCTGACATCGGCCGTCCGACGTGCCGTTGAAAAAGATCGGGAGTCCGAGGCTCGAACTCCCGACCTTTTTCAACGGCACGAGCAAAAGGTGATCGGTACAAGTATAGCGGCACCCGTGCGTCTCTCTCTCCCCTCCTCCTATTTGGGACGTCCGTCCTTGTCCTTGACCGCCCAGCTGACTGCCAATTTACAGGTTGTAGCAGGCATAATCTCGCTGCTTAATGACTGGCTGATTTTGACAGCCTGAGGTCGGGAACCTCTCGGCTTCCTCAACCCCTGGCTGTACGGAAGGGGCTTCCGGGGTCTCGACGACATCACAGAGGGCTCGAATCCGGGCTGTGGCACGGATGGATTCTCCCCTATCGTTGGATGGGACCCTGTGCGTTTCACCAGACTTGACACTTCTTCACTTTCGACGTTGGATGACCCTGGGCTACCCAGGTCTCGGGACGCCTAACTTCCGCAGGATGCTGGAGCAGCTATTTTGAGATGAGAGAGCTTACGTTTCCAATCCATCCAACCAATTTCTCAAGGAGATAGCACTATACATGTGCCATGAAGGGCCCTGGTCTACGCAGGTCACGGGTCTCGGAACGCCTAACTTTCACAAAATGTTATTTTGAGACAAGTATATGGGGGTGATACTATCACAAGTCTGTGCAGTACCGCGGAAGTTGCAGACGGCGTTGACTGAATGATAGCTCCCACGTTCACCTCTGCGGCACCCTCTCACCCGCACCACACCGCACCGCATCGTTCACCAAGCCGTTCACCCCGATGCCCACATTAGTACCGCGAAAGCTAACAGCAACCGATTCGGAAGCCCTCAGTGATACCCAGTCATCGTTATTGACAAGTTGACAACTTATTGTTGGCGGTTGACAGCTGTCAGCTACTCCACTACAGGCACCCCTTCGCGCTGACACATCCATTCGCTTGCGTCTGTCTCATGGATTGTGTGATGGGGTGACTGCTGGATCCATGTGGCAGCCTCTACAATGCCTCACTCCGCCATTATGGTCCCGCACCCTCGAATCCGAACTTGGACAACGTGGGCCAGAGCCAGCAAGGCCGTCGGGTGACTCGGGTGACTCAAGGAACTCAGGCGTTGTACTGGGAAGGCGTCCACTTTGGATACCAACAAGAGTCCTCACTGTGGTGGTGATCGCACCGCCCGAGGGAGACAGTAAATTGTGTCTGCGGCACGAGCTTGATGAGGTCGACTCGAAAACTCGGGTAGACACATGAAGGGCCTCAAGTGAGTAAGTTTCCCTCACCCTCTTTATTGGTTCATTGCTCTTCTCATCGAGTATTATTAGTGACTTCGTTTGGAACTACCAGATTATGAGTTTGGCGTGGACCACGCCCCTCGGACGGCAATGTCGATTTGACCGTCAATATGCCCGTAGATGTTTCAGTCATGTTTGTATCTGACCCATACTATCGTTTTAGTAGTAATGCAAAAACACGCCTTTTATTTTCTGTAGCTCCAACAACACGTCGTAGCTACTTCAACTTGTACATACTATTAGAATATTGAATATCCAATCCTTTGGCGATTTTTCCTTATTTTATTTTAGCTCCTGTGTTCGTACACCCCCTTCTGCAAATATTTGTCACTCACTGCCTGGAAAAGTGAGATTTGATTCCACTTTTCGATCGTGTGCATCACATCCTCAAATCAGCCATTCTAACACCCTAGCCCAGCAGGATTATGTGGCGCCATTGGGATCTGGGGCTCAGGATCCCTACATTTTACAACCCCTCCGTTTTTTTTGTCATATTGTAGTCAAAGTTTTCTTATGATCTTTCTATTTTCTTATGATCTCGTATCTACAGATGCTACTTCATTCACTGTATTTTTTTTGGGGCCGAGAAGACAATGGGAATGTGGTGATCTACTGCAATCTTTGAGATTTGCATTAGTCTGATCGTTTGCATTACTACCAATACGATAGTACCTCCGGAATCTTCCCCCCCGATAATACGCCCAGCGCACGGTCGGCCAGGTAAAATGTCCCTTTTGTTACTTCCTTTTGTTACTTCCTTTTGTTACTTTCCCGCGCTTCGGCCCTTTTTACTGTTTTACATTTCTTTTTTTTTTTTTGATCCATTTTATTACTGGGTTATACACCGGAGGACTGTTTTACATTTCCCCTTGTCTTGCGGCCTCGCTTGGTTACTCTCTGGGCTCCATTCTAACTTTAGATCTGTTTCTCTGCTTGCTTGTATAAATATCTCATGTGTCTACTTCTCCAACCCCAGCAAATCTTAGTGCTTCCCCTCAGGGCTTCAGAGCTCTGTAGGGCCCAATTCCCCTCGTTCCCCTCGTTCTCCAGCGGGCCGCACCTTCGTGCGCCCTTAGTAGAGACTTTAGATAGACGTTTCCCCAGTCTAGGTGGACCCTTGTAGTACGAAGTTACGAGCCCCGCGAAGGCCTGCACGACTGGCAGCGCGGCTTCACGCCTCTCTGAACCCAGGGCAGCTCGGGTTGTTTGGGCGGTGTCCCAACGCGCAGAGGCAATCCAGCTCCTCACCGACAGTAATATATTGACTGTATTCCTAGATTTATACCTGGACATGCGTGACGTTGTTGGTGACAGATTGTACCTCAGCAAGGGGATTCCACCGGAACAGCGTATGTAGCTTTAGCTTTGTCGACATTCCCTAGTACCTTACCCAACCGCTGTACAGCCTGAGACCCCACTAGTAACGAGCCGTGTCCAGGCGTACCCCGACCTGTGACCGCTATGATGTAGCGTGAAGTTATCTTGAGATTCTACAACGCATCGACGGTCGTCGGTCAAACTGCTTGCTTAACACCCGCGTTGAGTCTCGGAGGTGCTACGAGACCTGCTACATTCTTGAAAGAGTCCGTGCCGAGTTGATATTCAGAACGCCTCGAACAAATCGTGATCGCCCTTACATCGGCGACGATGATGATGATGCAGCCGCAGGTGACCCCGGCGATGATGCCCCGACAGCAACCCTGACGCGCCTGCTCAGGGTCATGAAACATGTGCGACCCCAAATGACGATGGTGGCGACGGCGACGATTAGAACGATAGCGCTTCATCCAATCTCTGCATGCGCCCCGACGATGTCGACGCTACCCCGATGGGAACGATGTCAATGACTTGGATGACTCCGGCGCGCCTGCACAGTAACGCACCACCAACGCAAGTCACCCGCCAGGTGTGCTACGACGACGACGACGACAATGAATTTCTTGTGTTGTCATATATATATTCATACAGAAATATTAGCTATGTTTAATAGTGGTACAGTGCTACAAAGACACGGCCAGCCGTGGCTTGTAGGCCGATATAGCCTGAGGCCTACCAGTATGAGCTCGGTCTTGTAAATTCTGGGCCTAAAGCTCCCAAAAGATGGGCCGAATAGCAGGCTTCAAGTTTTAGGCCGAGAAACCACTAAGGTCCCCACGAATGCGTAGCGTCCGTGCAAGCGTCCGCGGGTCGGACCTGGAGGTACGGCATATATTATGGTATGTGGTACTATTCATTCCCGAGGACACCAGTGATCACGAAGTGGGCCGTGCCTATCACTTCCGCCAAATTAGTACTCAATAATCTTGTCAATGATGTAGATTTGAATGTAGAAGCACGTACTGAATTCCGCCACGGGCAGGGCTATAATTTTTTTTTGAGCTGCGGCGCGTGATGCATGAGTGGGGCGGTTCGAATTCGGAGGCAACCTGAACCGCAGGACGGAAAGTAAAGTTAAAATCCGCGAATTCGTAGCGTAGTATACTGTAAGCCGGGGGGAGAATCACAGCGACAGAGGCACTGCACCATTTCTGATACTGTAAATAAGAGTACCTCGGGGCACGCGGGCTGGGGACAAATGCGCCAGTGGTCGTCCGCTCTTATCGCTTGTACTAGCGAGATCTGACTCGGACTGTCACATAGCCATGGAGATATGTGGCGGTACTAAGAAGACGCTTTCCTGCGCACATTAAGTTCTACATCTATGGATTTGTCGCAACCTTTTATTGGTAATTCGATGGTGACTCCAGAGGGTCCGACAGTCTGAGAGCTTCCGCGCTTCTCGCTCAGGCGGGCCCCGAAACAAAGCGCGGCCGTGGAGCAGACAAGGGCCTCGGTCACCGGGTCACGCAGCGGGAGGCCAAGCGCGCTGGAACCTTTCTTCCCAGGATGATTCGCTTTCCGCTTCGTCGATTACCCGCACACCGGTCGCAATACATATACAGAACCCTTACGTTCCATCAAAGTCGACGGCCTCGCTTTTTCCGGCGCATGGATCAGACCGCGCACGCGCAACCGCCGCATCCAGCCCGCACCCACCTGTCGCGGGTGGCCATTGACTGTGAGCTCAGTCCTGCCAGTCTCGTCCCCGGCGCCGCGTGGTTTGTGCAGACGGTCGACGTACTCTGTGCGGGCGTCCCGGAGTCGTCCCGGGCGCCGGTGCCAATTAGCAGATCAAGTAGTATGTGCTGGGCGCCGCCGCCGCCAGCATGATCGTGCCTATCGTGCGCCGCATTCTCGCATGTCCCACCCTAGGCCATGACACCGTGCTGCACTCTGATGGGCCATCACCGACATGAGAATGGAACACAGGTGGAAATGCCGCGCAGGCCCGGGAGATAGTCTCGCATCAACCGGGTTTTCTTTCCGCCCGGTGGGCGTCGTGTGTTCGGCAGCACGTTCGCGCACGATATAGTATGGGACGTGTCCTTGCGTGCGCTCTGCGAATGATTGAACCATTGTGATTGCGCAGATAGAGACTAGAGTGTGTGTCTGGGTCAATCAGGGTAGAGAGATTCCGCGCCCGCGCGCCACCAGCATTGGTGCATACACGCCTCGTCCGAACTCTCAGGTTCCCTTGTTGGGCGTGGTATCACCGACTAGATATTTTGTTCATCGGTCCATCCAACGTCCCTCGGATATGTGCCTCCCTCTCCCAACCCACACATAGAGGTTGGGACGATAATCCAACCGTTTCAACGTTCTACAGTAAGACTGTCACCCATGCCGCAGGAAAGAAACCGCGTCGGGTTGAAAGTCGCCGACTTGAGCCTACTGCGATCAGCGCAGTCTTTGCGTATCGGTTTGCCCAAGCTGCTATTAGGGCCCAGGAAAGATTCGACGTGGTCCACGCTTCCCAGCAATGCATGACCACTACTGACGACCCCAAATTCATTCTGTGAGAAAAGTTATATTTAACATGATAACGCCGACGGATGCCATCTCGACATGATCTCGTTGATGGGACATGTGCAACAGAGTGCTACAGTAATGTCGCTATTGGTGCGCCACACGGAAATGAGGTCAGTCACTAGGAACAATGTACTCCTGTGTGATCCTGTTTTCTTGTCATGTTGGCAGTGTTGATGGGTGACATTGATAGCATGGTGGCTTCCCTCGTCCACAACTTCGCACGTCTGTTTGAGTATTTCCCTTTTCCATGGTAGTATGATGAAAATACCGTTTGACTTGTACATCTGATGCTGCTCGATGTGATCCATTTTGAGGCTCAACCCAGCTATTTGGCGCAACGCTATCATCCAGTTTGGGAATCGTGTGATACCATTGCATTCATCCCCTTCTGGGTCTGGAAACCAAGCTGGAAACCCAACAGTCGTGGATTTTAAGAGCCTGAGACTTGTCTAAAAAGCCAGATGACGATTATTGTAGCAGGCAGTTCGGTGTCATTGCCAGCAGTAAGAGGGATTTTATTAGTCCTGCCAACCTCTGTTAGCTCTGCAGTACCTTGTGCAGTACACAATGTACTGTACTTCGGAAAGTATGATACGATGTGTGCTGTGATACACTCAGATCGGTAGCCTTATCTCCGGCGATCACACCGAGCGCCTTGGAAGGTGGAAATTGCCGTGTGCGCTACCTCTGAGAGTGAGAGAGATTAACATAAGATGGGGGAAACAAATCGTATTTACGTTCAGATTCCGTTCTGTTCTTAGGGGCAAGGTGTTCAGGTGCGACGCTACTACGGAGGAGGTCACGGACGTTTTTGATAAGAATAAGCTCGGCAAGAATCCATTGGGGGCGTATACGGTACGTCCCTGCGTGGCGCCATATGTACACCTACAAAGGAAACCGTTTGCGGGTACCTGCATAAGATAAGGAGTGAAAAGGAGTGATGGGTTCTCAGGCTCCATTTATCTCCTTCTACCGATTAAAGAAATTGTGCTTGACGTCCCCGTTGGCTGAGTTAGAGTGCTATCACACCATGGCTACACCGCTGACAACCCGACCTGCGCCCCTACACGTGGAGCAGGGGTTGGGAAGCAGATCGAAGCAGCTTTATTTCGTGAACGTAACCAATAGAGTAATCAACCCATACTTTGGTAGGGTTTTCGGGTCAGAGCGGGCCCCGACTTTCTTCTGTATATGGAGCTTTCGGAACGGAACGTTCAGAATGGATGGCGACGCGGATCTGTGAACAAGCTACGTTCCACATGATTGATGAGGAATGGAGACAAAAACACCTCTTGTAGGTAAGGTGGATATCGCGGTAAGGCAAAGGCGATACGGTTGCGCCTGTTATCATGGGGTGCTATCACGGTCACCGCGGGCCGTGATCATGATGTCAATTTCCCAGATTTGATATGTTTACACGTAGCGTACGTAAATCTACATGTGTGAACGGCGCTCGGAAAGCGCTCGGACGCTCCAACTAAGGGAAATTCTGAATATGTGCTGCGGAGGTGAGTCGACTGGTGAAACCACGTGATACGGTCTCAGAGCTGAGTCACACCACTGTCACAATAGGCCCCGAACCTGCAGCTTAACCTTGATCATGAGCTTAACCTGTCTCGCACGAAGCAAACCGGGCAATCAGTTTTCGTTGTCCTTACGAAACCCCCACATTGGGCGCACACTTCTCGATCTTCGACACCCGTTTTTATTATGTTGAAAGTTGCGCCAGTGGTGCGGCCACGTTGGTTGCTAAGCGTAATGTCAAGATGGGCGGCTCAGCTTCAAGTTCTGCAACTCTCCCTGGCGCGTCTGGATGCTCCGGGGATTCGCAAGCCCTTTACGGTATCCTGTTGTCTACGCTTCTGCGTTGCTTTGCCGATGAATTCAGCGTAGACCCTTTCGTGCCTCCACCGCGGTTTCGCGAAGAACGGGCACATCTACATGTGACGTTTACAGGCGCACAGGTGTTCATTTCACCCCACCTGGACGATCAAAAACCAGGAGGCGGTTCCAATCGGCATGGTATCGCTCTGGCGCCCGGAAAACGGTGTTTGGCCGGGTTTGTACAGCCTCGCCCGGGATGGCTCTCATCACGCATACACACGAATGCGCCCACCCCAGCACTCTGGCTCCGTCTGCTTGTTTCAATGAGGTATGCAACTTGCCTTTAATTAAGCTGGGGTGTGTACCTTGTCCAAAGATCGGCGCCCAACTCCTCTTCCCTCCCCCACTACTTTCCCCAAGATGAGCAACAGTAGTGTTTTCCCTCCCGAAGTTGTCGCCTTCCTTCCACTCGCTATCAAGGAGCAACCAGTTATTGATGCAGAACGGTATATCTCAGGCGAGTCATTGTTCATCCTGCTCTCCTCGAGGGTTCTAAGACGTTTCGGCAGCTGTGGGATTTTCGGTGCTCGTATATGACCTTCTGCTCACGTTCGGAGATGAAGTACGGTACATATGGAGACGGCCTGTCACGAACATCAAAGTGCTCTACCTCTTTCTGCGGTACGGTGTGACCATCGCCCAGATTATCTACTTCCAATGTGAGAACGTCGTGAAGGGGTGGGCTATATTTACTCACATGCTTCGATAGCGATAAGCGGCTTGAGAACATCACAAATGTCACACAGTGTGAGTATCCATTTGTGTGCTCACCTCAAGTCGATCCTGACAGTCCTAGTTGTAGGGCATCATCACGTTCTGTGGCACCCGAAGTTCCTGACACTTTACCTAGCTGCGTCGGGTCCTTAATTGTGCTTGCTCTCGTGGGATCGATGAGTGTCGTCCTTGCAAATTGTAAGCCTTAGCGATGGGTGATTACGTTGGCTCATCACTGGCTGGTGCAGATATTATGATCATCCGGGTATACACGCTGTGGGACCATCGAAAATGGATGTTGCGAACACTATACATAGGTTACTCGCTCTCCGTGTGTTCTACGATAGCATTCGTAGCAACCAGCATCGTGCAACTCGCTCGTAAGTTTTCAGACGTATGGCTCTCGGTCAAGCTAACTATTTGACCAGCTCATGTGATCCATGATCCGTTTATTTTCCACATGTGCCTAATCACAGGAAGGAGTCCGTATTGGATAGGAATATGGCTGTCTCAGGTATGAGACGCTTAGCCGTTCACATGCTTAGGCCCAGCCACTGACAATTGTGGATATACAGGCACTTTTCGACGTTTTCTTGTTTGTTCTAACGATAACTAATGCTGCAAGTCGGCCACGGAGAGCCAATGTAAAAATCATCACGGATCTACGTCGTGATGGCCTTGTATTCTACCTGGTACGTGTGAATCGCCGCCTCTCCAGCCAACTGAACTGATCGTCGCGTCTAGGGTCTTTTTGGTGAGTTACTGCTCGTGTAGTCAGCAATTGCGAGCTCAGTCCCTTGCACGCGCCTTCAGTTGGACGTTTCTTGAATGTTGCGCTTAGTATTCCCACGGATGTACGCCTTTTGCCTCGTCTGTTCGGACTGGACATCGTTGCTAAGCCGCGTCATACAGAGACAATATTATCTTATTGCAGTCTCGTATGCCCCATGCCTCGACATGTACGGATGTGACCTTGACTGATTTTCTGGTGACAGATTTGTCCTCTCGTTATCCACGGTCACGGTTACGAGGTTGGTCTTGCGAGTGGAGCGCCTATTGGTGACGCGGGGAAGCGGCCGAGACCTGCAAGTACCGAACTGGATGTACAATTCTTACGAACTACAGTCGGCGTCGGCGGATTGATTCCTCTGTGCATTGTCTTGTCTGCGCCACGTTTGCTATGTGTTGTATCATCGGAACTTTTACGCCTTCGCGTTTTGTAATTTACTAGGCAGGGGTAAATAGATCCGTGGGGCTTGGGTGGGGCTTGGGTGCCGCATTTGGTAGCGCTTCCAGTGTTTTGATCGCTTTGCGGGGTGGGTATCCTCCATCCTATCGCCATCATCACCTATCACCTTGTGTAGCTACACGATTTTGCTTTGTCCTCGCGAAATCATGCGACTGCTTCCAATCTATCCAAATGGCTGCCCAACTTTTTCTGATAGGCGAGCCCAAGCGCCCTACTGTAGTTGCCCCTATTTGTCAACGGAGTTCATTGCACGATTCAGATTCAGTGGTTCCATGCCACAACTGATAATAGCTCACATCGTCGGCTAGCCACCTATGGTGGCACCAGACCTCGATTGAGCTGGCTAACGAGCTCAAAAAGACACAAGGAACGCGTGGGAACTTTTTAATTTACTCATTTTTTGATTTGGGTGTTTCACCTTGTGGGTGAGTTGCATGTTCCCAAGCCCTCAGGCCTCAGGCTCCCACCCAACTGGAAATACTATCGCCATCATCTTCTTTTCTTGTTCTAGCATCAGTGATTTGATCTTGACTGACTTGTATCACTTTTGTGATGAAGCAGCTTAGTCAAACCCCACAGCCCTCGGCCCTCCGGGGAGACCAACGGTCGTTTACGTCTTTATTATTAAATTTATACAGGATGGTTCACAAAAGAGTCCTAGCGTTGCACGCCGGGGATGGCGCTCCGTGTGTTGGGATCGACAGCCGTATTTTTTTTACCCAATTATGCGCAGCAGCCGCTCCAATCGGGTTTGTCGGCCATTCATTTTGTTCTGTTTTGCCTTTACAACCGACCACCAGACCATCCAAAGGGAAGGCGATTGTAACAATGATATCGATGATGTGGTGTTACGACCAGTGATGACTTTAAAGAAGCCGTTGGAGCGCGCTAACCCATCAAAGCGCCAATTGCGGACACCATGTGTTCACCAGCAAGGTTGCGCGCGTGTGATGGGCAATCGGTTATGGTCATGGAGTGACCGTGCGAGTATTCGCGCCCGGCCAGTCGTCTTCCCTTCTCGGCTCATTGCGATCAAGGAAGCACGTCCGTCCACAGACTACAGTATCGGACCTTCTTCTTGCCGAGTATCAGTCGCCATACCATGGGTCACGCCTCACTTAATATCCCCTCCCTTATCCCACATCCCCTCTCCCCTAAACTCCCTTTGCCCTGTATCCTACCGATTCCCCTCTACCTCCCGACCGCTGACCGCCGATCGTGGGCGTCCGTCTGTCAAGTCAAGCCATGGACTCCCACTCTCCTTCGCCCTCACTCCTTCAATTCAAGTCCGCACAGAAAACGCGGTCAGAGGTAGACCACGCCGCCATATCCCACGGCGTACCGAAGGACTGGAAGTTCTGGTGCATCATCTTTTCCCTCGCCCTCTCCGTCCTCCTCACCGCTGTCGAGTTTGTGAGTCCCTTTTCCTCGCCGGCTTGGAGCCAAGTGGCGTTGGCGTTGGGAGACTTGGACTAATACGTTGCATTGCATGCATAGACCGCGATCGGGGCTGCACTTCCAACGATTATACGTGACCTCCAGGGCTTGCAATTCATCTGGGTCGGCTCCGCCTATGCGCTAGGCTCGACTGCTCTGGTGCCCTTTTGTGGCGGGCTCACACAAGTACTACATCTCATTTTCTCACATGAGTTGGGTGTAATGTTATGCCATCAGATTATCGGGCGGCGGCCTATCATGCTCTCTGCACTCTTCCTCTTTGCTCTCGGAAGCACGATTTGCGGCGCGGCATCGAGCATGAACATGCTCATTGCGGGTAGAGGTGCGTCCGTTCGTCTTTCTCCCACGTTGTCCCCTAGCCCCCCGCTGTCGCCCCCACGGCGGCCCTGGGTACGGGTTCTGATTCCCGCCGCGCTATAGCCGTGCAAGGACTGGGTGCCGGAGCGATCACTTCTTCCGTGCAAATTATGCTGTCCGACCTGGTCACACTTCGCGAGCGTGGCACGTTCAGCGGACTTATGGCGCTGTTGGTACCCGTTTTACGTTTTGCGCGTTCGACGCCCACTGATGGACCGCGTACAGCTCTTGGGCAGTCGGCGGTGGTGTTGGTCCGGTCATTGGAGGATCCTTGGCTCAGAGCGGTCACTGGTATGCCTTATTTTCTCCTCTATTTCTTCCCATCAACTGCTTCTCACTTGATGCGCTTTTCCTTACAGGAGATGGTTGTTCTGTACGTGTTTCTTGTGTCTGTTTAAGGTGTGCAATGTGTCGTGAACCAAGCACAGACCTCAACCTCCCTATATGCGCATTTAATGCGACTCTTGTCCTACTCTTCATGCGTCTCAGGACACCACACGCAACTCTAAGAGAGAAGCTCAGCAAGATTGACTTCATGTAAGGTCCTGCAAATTTTGGAGCGTCATGTAAAATCTCAACTTCGTTTTTGCAGCGGGAATCTTCTCATCACAGGGTCAACGACCTCGATTGTGATCGGGCTGACATGGGGAGGCGTACAATTTCCGTGGTCCTCCGCTTCGGTGCTTGTGCCTCTGGTCCTCGGTTTTGTTGGCCTAGTTGCTTTCGTCATCTATGAGTTCTATTTCTGCAAGCCGCCAACGGTGGGTGTTTTCGCATACATGGGGACATCTCGCCAACATTTTCCTTGAAGGCACCCATATTGTTCAGGCTCGACTGGACTGGCACTAGTGGCTACCTCCAAAACTTTGTGATGGCCGTGGTGTTGTCCAGTCTTAGTTGTACGTCATCATCACCACACTCACGCTATCTTGGCACCTCCGCTCACTCAATGGTAGACTGGTACGCGGTCTTCTTCGAAGCATGCAAGGACAAGTCTCCCTCTGCGGCTGGCGTCGATATCTTCGGGTTGTCGTACAGCATCAGTCTCATTGCCATCATTGCGGGCGTTTTCGTTAAGAAGACGGGCAAATACTTGGCACCAACATACATCGGTTGGGCGCTCATGGTTGTCGGTGCCGGCCTATTGACCACGCTGCGCGCGGATAGCAGTATTGCCAAATCTGTCGGCTTTCAGCTCGTTATTGGCGGCGGCGTCGGCATTATCTATGTCGTCTCGCTCTTCCCCATACTCGCGTCTGTTCCGGTCACGCATTCAGCCCCTGCGATGGCACTCTACGTGTTCTCGCGAAACTTTGGATACGTGAGTCCTTACTTCTATGCGCATCACGCCGGCCGACCGATTGATCGATAACGTGCTGCGCAGATCTGGGGCGTTACCGTTGGCGGTGCGATCCTGCAGAACGAACTGAAGAAGAATCTACCCGCGTCGTTCCTCGCCCAGTTCCCGCACGGCGTCCAGCTCGCCTTTTCGGCGATTCCGTCGATTCCGACGCTCGAGCAACCGTTGAAGGCCGAGGTGCAGAACACGTTTGGCGAGGCGCTCAAGGTCGTATGGCAGGTCGTCCTCGGCATCTCGAGCGCGGGGTTCGTATCCAGTCTCGGCATGCGGCAGCTACAACTACACACGAACGTTGATGAAGACTGGGGTAGGGAAGACATTCCCGTTCCCATCGAGCAGAGGCCGTCGTCGGATATGGAGATGTTGCCCGCTAACGGTGACATAAGTACGAGAGGATCACCAGCACCGGCATGAGAAAAAAAAAAAAACTTTGCAAGATTCTTGCTTTTGGCTTGCATTGCCCAAATGGAAAGGAAGGAGCACCCCGCTTCGCGTTTCGAATTTGCAGACGCATCAGCCTCGGATTTGACCTCGTCCACCAAGTATAGGAACATTTGTATTCGTATCCATGGGTGTTATTTCGCTTCGGTCGCACTTCGATGTCCATTTCACGCCTTCTTGTTTGGCTGTATGATACTTATTCTAACTGCGGTATTTATGTGCCCCTCACATTTCTATGCGTAACTACGTGCAATCCCCCTTCCTTTCTCTATGCCCGATATTCCAAATACCTCCGGTGTCGCGCACCAATAATTGATCCCACTTCTGAATAGCGCCACATATTTCCGTACCCCAAGACATAGAAGCACGGTAATTGAATGAAGACCACCTTTGGGAGTATTGTGTTGTGAAACGTTGGGGATCACGGACAAACTTGGCGTACTCCGCATGCGGCAAGGCAGTGCACCGTGGCTGTAAGACGCGCTGTATGGGCGCAGATGAACATGAGCGACATGAGTGCGTGCGCCAGTGCAAGTGCCAGTGCAGGCGTTGTAAGTGTGTCTCCGGCCATGTCACTTGGCCATTGACGCCGCTCCCATTGTTATTGGTCGTAATAACCGCTTTCTCAGTTTTCTGGAGAAGCCACGTCGGTCGGTCAGGTCGGTCCTGTTTCAGGAGACGACTTCCGTCACTAGATTCTGATTGGAAACGTCTGTATGTACAGTTTCCAGGACGATAGTAGTGGTGGGTGCTGCAATGTGTGGCGGGCTTCTACAAATTATTACTGGCGTGGTGCCAGTCACTGCACTGGCTACTATCGTAGTATACCGTGACGTACTGTACAGGCTTCCTAGACCACACAGTCGGTTTTCCCCTTTTGGTTTCGAGTCCCCATTTCTGTCTTGGACCTCCTCTCTGCACTAGTATCAGGGGTGTTACAGCAGGTTTCATAACGAGTGTCCGGTTGTGACAATTTTTCGCTCATAGGCGTAGTCTGAATGGGCACTTAGTGGCCTTGCCGAACTTTCTTCCCACACAAAAAAAAACATTGTAATTAAAAAAATAATTTGTAGTAATTAAAAAGAATTTATTTAAGGTAAGTTGTACTGCATCGATTCGACGGGAAAGGAAGGAGTATTCATATTGAAAATACATACATTACAGGAGCCTAATTGGAAACGGCCCAGCACTGCTCGCACATGCAGCGCAAAACTTGTAGGACTTGTTAGGGGATTGCGCATATTAGATATGGACAGTGCACTGCATTCAGTCAGCCTTAGAGAGCAAGGGTGAGCCAAGTCCGGAGCGTTCGCGTTAACGAAGGCTGTGCGAACGCGAACAGACGAGAGCGAGCGAGAATGAGCGGGAGCAAGACGAGGATGAGGAGAGGCGAGGTGAAGCGAGAGTACGACTTTTGCAAACTTAATCCGTCGAGTGCCCGCGGTAGGGCCTGACTTCCGAGATAAGCACGCAGAGTTGGAGGGGAAGGTGGCGACCGGGCGCTGCCTGTATTCAGTAGGAGTGAAGGTTTTAAGAAGTAAGAGGGAGTGTAGTGTAGGAGAAAGGTGGCATAGGGGCCAGGAGGAAACGAGACGGAACGTAGAGACGATCGAGACGCGGAATCGAGGGCATAAGATACGACATGGTGAGACAGGTGGCGAGGGAATATGCGGGGTCATCAAAGAGGTAGTGAGACCGAGGCTGACGGCAAGGACAACATGCATGCGTACTAACAATAGACAGTAAAATGGTGCAATAGGAAGAACCGCACCTTTGCCAGAGACAAAGCAGAGACAAAGGGGTAGCGTGGCCGAAGTGATCGATGGTTGTGAAGTGTCTTGACATATTCAAAGGAGAGGCGGTGGGCAACGAGTACGGAGTGAGGATGAACAATGGAAGCACTAGGCGCGGGAACGCGCGGCCTGTATTTGAGTGCCTACGAGCCATTTGCGAGGCGGTCAGTGTCTTGGTCAGTGTCGGCGTCCATGGCGACGTGAGGCGAGGGTGAGCGATGGCACAGGAAATAATGAGTGAGACAGACAGACAGACAGACAGACAGAGCGGTGGCTGATGCAGATCTCATGAGCGACTGTACCCTGTAACACTGATTCCAGTGAGCTCATGGGTTTCTGAGTCACGCAGTCCCTGATGCGACATTGATAAGACCAACTCCTTAATGTCATCGGAGTACCGGCGGACCATCGTTGAGGGTTTTCGCTGAGGGTTTGGAAGGGACGACAACGGAAGGGGAGTGGCTACGCTGAGGCAAGCTGCCGAGCATGACAATGCAGATAACTATTCCATAACCCCAGTTTCCGGAGATAACTATTCTATAACCCCAGTTCTGTATGATAGCCTAATTTCAACTATGAACCCCGCTCTTGAGTTTTGGATGTCCGCTGGGCTACGCGAAAACTCAACCGGACACTCGTTATGAAACCTGCTGTAGTATCAATGGTGGTGTGCAGCACCACAAAAAACTTGCTGAAGGTATAGGCTATCATGGAGACGGATAGAGCCTCGGAGTCCTCTCGGGAAAGGGGTTAGAATTGTTTATAATATCTTAATGTAACACAACGTTATATTTTATTATGTAGCATTTTCTTGTGATACTACAGTATCAAGACCGCGGGCAATGATATCGTTATTCGGTTCTGTGTCCTTTTTCAGGTGTGAAACCGACCCCCCCTTTGCCAAGACTCGCCTCTGAGACTGAGAGCAATGTCATCACGCGTCCTGACCAGCTGAAACCCAAGCGCCGGGGGTAATCCTACCAAAGATCTACTCAACGCCTGCAACGGCGGGCTCCGATACGGTCTATCTACCCACTGTCCCTGGTAGTTGCGCCAACCTACTACTGCCGGGGAGCACCTTAGCGTAACCAAAAACCCTTAGTGTAGCCTGTTCACGCTGCGTCCGGTCTGGGCCTACGGCCTACCAGCCGGGATATAAATGGATCCAAAAAAAAAAAAAAAAAAGATCTACTCAAGTCGATTTGAGTGCGTATTGCAAGAGTCACTTTGCCGCAGCATACTCGTGCACCAACGATTTCAGACATGTCGATGGAAAACCCAGCGAATGACCTTTTTGGTATTTTCTCAATAGAGGTCACGTCCAAGCCCGGATTGCTAATACTTCTTCACAGTGGCGGCCACGCATAGCTTTCCTCTCCATGGCTGTGAAGCACGCAGACGTTTTATTCTAGCGGTCCTTCAATAATGTGCCGCAGACTTAAAACTGTCTCTGATCCCACGGGATCAGAGAGGTTGCCATGTCCTTCCACTTTCCTGTCTTGTTCGACGAAGCGAAAGCACCCAGGTGCTGCTGACTGCGGTGACTGCTACTCTGACTGCTCGAGGTGATAAATTGGCTCATATGGAAACCACACGGACTCCAGGAAGAACGAGGCCGGAGACTGACTATCACATTTATATTTCCTTGACCTGACAGAGGCCTCCTTTGTTGCTATTCGGTGAGCAACCCTGGAAAGCCGAGCCGGTTTTCAGACAAACGCAAAACTTGGAAACCTGGGCGGAATGCAGCGCCCCTCCAGGCCGTACGATTGTTGACGATACTCAATGTGTGATTCGGCTAGCAGCACTCTTCAGGCTCTGACACCTTGCAACTGCCTGGTTTCACGAGGCTACAGTATGCCGGAGCCGACCGATTTCTCCCACTCGTCAGACTGAGGTCGCGAGCGGCCATTTCCGAGGAGCAACGTTGCACCGGACGCGCTCTAATAGTCCGCGGGGAACAACGAGCTTTGTTCGGCCCATCCTTGGCCTCACCCTCTGATCTGCCAGTGCCCTCCGCCACTCCATTTCGCCACCATGTCCAACGATAATTCCAACATTTCCGAGTTTTATTACTTTGAATACACACTGCCAGTGTACGACAACCTTTTCGTCGATATCGTATATGGTGAGGGACAAGAGACCCTCTGTTGCTACTCCAGGTTCTGAGCCAATGTGCTATGCATCACAGGCGTCTATATCGTACTCTACGTCACCTCGGCCCACATTTCATTTGTGCACTCGAAGGACGATGCACGCTTACAGTAGATGGCTTCTTGAGGAGCAAACCAGGTTTCACTTCGTCTCGGCCTAGAATGTTCATGTTTGGAATCACAACCCTCATGTTCGCCTTGGCAATCGTCGTACTGGTGCTAAGGACTGCTCTCGGGTTTCAGGTCATGCATGCGTTCCTTGGCTTCACGTCCGCCCGTACATGGTCAGAAGATCGCTTCCGTGCCGTCTCTTTGGTAGAGGCAACTATCACACGCCTGATGGTGCGCCCCCACGATGCTTCCATGACATCTGTTCGACTCAACTAAACGCTGTTCAGTATATCCTAAGCGATATTGTCTGTGCCTGGGGCACGGTGATTCTCTGGAACAGAGACAAACGCATCGTCGCCATACTTTTACTCCTCATCCTTGGCACAGCAGGTGCATAAAAGAGATCCCTCATAGTCGTCGTTTTTGCTTATCAGGAGCCAACGCTCATAGCTGCTGCTGGGTGTGAACTTCGTCTCGGCAGCTCCGTAGCCCCTTCCGGCAACGGTAGTTTTCAAGGCTACCAGGGGCCTTTAATTATGGTTGGCCCAACACTGGCAACTAATCTGGTCTCCACCGGGTTGATCGCCTGGAAGGCTTGGTGCGTTTGTCTCGTGTCCGACCTCCGGCGGCCATCTCTGACCAGGTCGCCGGTGTAGGGAACGCCGCGTCGAGGTCAAGAAACATTTGGGCGAAGCAAGTAGATGTGTGAGGACAGAGAGGGTGTTCGCTCTGTTGGTCGAATCTGGCTTTATTTATTGCTGCGTTTGGGTATGTCCTACCCCCAGAAGCGTCTATGCTCGCAGAAGGTTTCACTGCGCTATTTCAGATTGTATATTTGATCTCTGCGTTCGACTTGATACCAGTGCCGGGCTTCGCTGTCATGGACAGTGTCTTATTGTTTGTCTCAGTGAGTCTTCATACACATTCTCTTGAGCACTAAATACAGACTTGGCACCGTGACAGGGTTTATATCCAACTCTCATAATCATCCTCGTCGCCATGCAGAAGAGCCCTGTCCAACACTACTCGACCCACTCGACCGTAATGCAGTTCACAAGGGAGGCAGCACCCGAGGCCGCTCAGGGCTGGTGACACGCCACCATACGTGTACACGATTTTTCGCGAGAACGCGAACGACGCCGATAAGCGAGTACATAGTGTTATGGAGACCTCTGATGAGGAACGGAGCCAGTGACCTTTGGTAAGTAAATTGTTCCTGTTCCGTGTTCTCAGGTAGCGTTCGACTCGGAAATATTTCTGTAATATCTCTTTCTTGGCACGAGTTCCTTTTTCTCTGCTTAAGAATTTTTTGTGGGAAGAGCATTCGGAAGGACTTATCACAGTCACAAAGTGTCTTAGTGCATGGCAGAGGGCTTTGCCAACCGTCTCGAACATCTGCAGCGTTGTGTCGGTGTGCAGGTGCAGTTTGGCATATGCATTCCAAGTGGCGAACAAAAACAGGAGTTCCCTGATGCTTTGTTGTCCTCCTCCCGAAACAGCCCATCAAAGGCTGGCACTGCACTAATTGTCAATCAGCTCAAGGTCATTATGCCGGAGTGCAGACCGCATACCTGTAAAATATCTTCGTAGTCACGGGCGGCCAGTTTGCTGAGTTCCGAGACATTCCCTGGGAGTCTGCAAATTGTGTCGCGACTGAAAGTCAGGACGTTATGAAACCTGTGTAAAGTATTAGTACTCTGCGTTGTACGGAGTTGTAGCGCAGACTGGCCTGTCGTCTAGGATCGCTACGCGATCCTCACCCCCTGGAATCACGTATAGCATTCGGATCAAGTGAGTGAGTACTGACTTCCAGATCCCAATCTCAAACTCATGGAGGAGATCCACGACGAAGAAGTCGTGGTAGTCCTGGCCTATCCCGGCCAGTTTTTCCGAGAATGCGTTCTGTTGAACGCGTTAGTAGCTTGTAGTACAAGAATATTGATTGTACCCGGGTCGGCACCATGGAGCGGTCTCCGAGGATCCGTTGGACTGGCGCGTTTGGGATTGGACACCCCTTCTCAAACATCACTTTGCGCGCCCTATTAACGTCTCGACGTCGACGATCATTGTCGGCGCGGATCCTCTTGCGACGTCGAGCGTCTTGTGGTGTACCTAGGTCGTGTATATCCTTCTTTTTGGTGAGACATCGCGGGCAAGGGAACCGTCCGAGATTTTTGATCGTAGTTAAAAGGATTCTTGCCCTTTTCATCAGTATCATTGGAAGGACTTGGACGCGATTATTTGACTTACTTCTCGGGATAGTCGGCGGAATATGTCATTATGCGAAGATAGAATACCCGCTCAATGCCGTCAGCGCATCGGATCGTGAGGCCGTTTGTGCAACCCTCGAAGAAGTCCGAGTCCATGATGTGACTCCAGACAGCGTGCATCAGCTCGCGCTTGCAGTGGGTTTCAATTGCGGGCGATGGCGCTTTGTCAGTAATCTGCTGATACCGACTAGCAAAGTCTTGTCCGAGCTATGGTCGTTGTTAGTGAACTGCCGGATAGATGAATTGATAGCGAGAACACTTACTGAGGGCACGTATGCAAGGTGATGCACCGCATGACACGAAGGTCTCACCCTCTCTTGCTTAGGCTGATTGGCGAACATAAGGTAGACTGGCCAGACTGAGGCCGACCCAAAATTTGTGAGTTGTGCGGAATCCGAGGCTAGCATGAGCCCCAGCGCCACACGCTCCTTGGTATCGCCTTCCAGTCTAGGGATATTGTTGATCTCAGTCTGTGTCCGGATCATCGTGTCTGACATGTACGTATCGGCATATATTCGCTCAAGCTCGAGTGGGTTGTCTGGGTTGGGGGACCAGTGCATAGTAAACGGCGTGAAGTGGAATGACTCTGCCGTCTTGGAGGCGCAGACGATCTAACAACGGGGTAGAATGGCCAACGCAGTTGCAGTGCGTCGCATTTGACCGTTCCGGAAAGACATTGTCATTCGGCTCTTCACTCGTTCACCTTTATGCCTGCCCGAGTTTCGAGTCGACCTCATCAAGCTCGTGCCGCAAACAAATTAATTACTCCTGAATTAGAGTCCGCCCTGCGGTGAAAACCGTACAGTACAACTGGGACAGGAAGCATCCGTGTTGCCATAGCACCACATAGGGCCATGTACCCCAAGGCGCACTCAAATGGATTCAAACAAAGATAAAACCGTATGCTGCTACCTACACGGACACCCTGATGTGAGTCACCCCATGGGTGTAAGTCTAGATTTCAATACACAATTTCCCCAGGAGTCATATGATGTATAGGATGGAGTGCGTCGTGCAAGACTACATTTGAGGCCGAATGCCTTCGGTCGCCGGTTCGACCTTAACTTTGCGGGGATGAGTGGGTAAGTGGCCTTTCACGTGCACATGTATGGTGTTGGTTGAGTTCGGAAACGTAAAACTCAACTATCTCAAGATAACTGTCCCATCATTCTGCGGAAGTTAGGCGTTCCGAGACCCGTGACCTGCGTAGCCCAGGGTCATCCAACGTCGAAAGTGAAAAAGTATCGAGTCTGGTGGAACGCAGATCACACCCGCGATAGCAGAGAATCTCCATCCAGCCGCCGCCCGGATTCGAGCCCTCTGTGATGTCGTTGAGAGCTGCGAGGCCCCTTCCGTACAGCCAAGGGTTGAGGAAGCCGAGCGGTACCGGCCTGTCGAAATCAGCCAGTCATTAAGCAGCGAGTTATGCCCGCTACAACCTGTAGATTGGCAGTCAGCTGGGCGGTCAAGGACGACCCGATTGGAGGTGGGAGGAGAGGGACACACGGGCGTCGCTCCACTTGTACCCTCCACCCTTTTCTCTTGGCCGTTGAAAAAGATCGGGAGATTAATGGACTGTGCAGCGATGTCGGGGATGCCGCGACCAGAAGCACTGCACCAAGTACAAATTATGAGTGGGTTAGATCAGGTCACAGAATTGAACATACTTGTAAAGGCCCTGATACCGGCTCCCGAGGTTCTCGAGGAAGGTGGGCACGGCCCGCCTCTGGTAAAGGGGGCGCTCAAAGAGGTCCGAGAAGCCGCCGCCGGAGAATTTTGCTGCGACCTCTGGCACGTAGTCCGTCGTTCCGCCGACGACGATGACCCAGGGACCTGAAAAAGCGTGGTGATGCGGTGAGCTTCCTGGACCCGCACTCGTGTACTACGCCCAATCCGAGAAAATTCGCTACACGTACAGGTGCGGGAAATTCAGGAATGAACCGGACCATGCCGTCCCAGTTCACGCAGGTCCCTTCGCCGATGCCGTCGTTACCACTCGGGACGAGGACGCTGACGCCAAGCGAACCGAGCATCGCGAACATGTTGCACACATACAAAGCATATTCCCTCGAGGTGTGTCTTTCTTTATACCCGTATGATATGCTTATCGTCTGAGGGATATCCCTCCGGTCGAGGATGTATTCAAGCCAGGTGACGTAGTAGTCATCTGTGCCCAACGGCCCTCTGCCGACGCTTGTAGAAGATGTGGGGAGTTGGATAGGCCATGGCTTCAGCGTACTGGATGTCCAAATTTGCCTCTTTGTGTGGATCGGTCGGGTCGTACCTCCCGCCGTTGATCTTTACGACCTTGTACGTCGCGTCATCTGCTTCGGAGTATTTGCGCATGAACGCCGACAGGTCCGCCGGGCTAGGGGAATCCCCTGAGAACCCCAAACCCTGAGCGCATTCTCGTCCATCGCATTGGGTGTATAGGCCACCGTGTTGCACAGCCAGCGCAGGAAGGACGGTGTGGCGTAATCGACTTTTGCGCGGCTCGATAGCATCGTCACGGGCTCTCCCGATGCAGACTTCACTAGTCCCCACGGTTTCCCCGCTAGAGTGATTCCGCGGTGTCTGCCATTGCGTGCGCGGGGAGACAAAGGACGTCGTGGGTGCCACAGTCAACACGTGCCAGTGCAGTGCCCTGGGAAGCGAATAACGATAGTGCGGACAATGGTCTCGCCCCTCTCAAGGTGCCTGTAGACCTGGTACGACGCGCCGAGGAGGGTGTTGGCTTGGGTCACAGACACGCCTTTGAGCTTCAGTGTGTTGCCGCCGTGTGTCATAGAGACGGACGAGGAAGAGATGCCGTGGTGTTCGAGCCAGGAATTCACGAGCTCGAGGGTCTCTGGACGTGGTGCGACAAGGTCAGCCACCTGTTCCTTCGTCAGGTGTGCACGATATCTGCATCGGAGCAGTAGCACTCGTGAGAACATGCGTCAGCGGAGGAGTGGTGGTGGACGTACCTTGGATGCCCAGGTTCACTGACCTCGTAGAGTGCGTCGATCAATGCGTTCTCGCGGTTGGCTTGAGAGCAATGTAAAGGTCGATTGTGGTGCCAGAAGGCGGATGGCCCAGGGACACCCAATTCGTCGGGACGGCGTTCCAGGAATGCTTGATGTGCATGTCGTCCCAAGGTGGTGAGAGGGGCTTCGCGAGACTGGCAAGGAGATCAGTGGCAATGACGGAGAGCACAACGATACAATGGTAGCGCATGATTACGGATGTCAGTCGGCGAGATGGTGTCTACGACGCAATGAGCTTGTGAGGTTCAGCAATTTTCATGGGTCGGAATCATTGGAAGAGTTTTCGCATTTATACACGGGGACAGGAATCTGGATATGAGATAAAGGCGAATATGACCGCGGGTTGCCTTTAGGAATAGAACCATCGACTGGGATGGGATTGGGCGAGGGTAAGGTTTACCAAGTCCACGACACGGTGGGACATCGGGAAAAAGGGTAGTCAAGGGTACATGTGCCGTGCTTAGATGAGGAATCCGGGCAAGCCGCTAGCAAAGTTTAAGTTTTTGCGGGTGCATCAGCAAATTAAAATTAAAATTTATGTGCTTACCAAAATCGAAAGAGCTTATTTGAGCTTATTGTGAATTAACAATCACATGTAATTGGACCGTGACTATTATGTGTAGCATATAAGTGCTTACCTTGGTAAACATGTTACATTACTTAAACTCGTTTATAAGCCCATGATATTCACCCTTTTCTTTTTTTTTTTTTTTTTTTTTGAATCGTGTTTATTCCGGGGCAGTAGAACATACAAAGCCGGTCCTCAACTCCCTACAGAGCGAGACTTAAGAGAGGTAACGTGATGTACAGTATCACGTGCGCCGTGCGAAGTAAATAGGTCGGAAAGGAGAAAACCGAACTAGAGCCACCTCGCCAGAGGAAGGCCAGAAACCAACGGGGACCGAAGTCAGGATAGCGTGTCAAGTACATAAGATATGACAGAGGGTGTACGGTAGATTGGTCATCGCAAGCAAGCGACTCACCGGGCAGCCTAAGCTGGGTCTAGGGTTTTGGGGTTGAGAGCATCTTCAACCGGGATCAAAACGGCATGGAGGCACGTTCTCAGGTCGTGAGGCGGCGCCAGAGTCTTGCAGGAAAAGGCAGAAGTCATGTGCGACATCGCCCTCCCTGGTGAATAGTTCCAGTGGCTCGGTGTGTCCCGGGCGTCTGCTGGAAAGAGGTGGTAGCGTCTTTGTTGTTCGAAGGTTGGACAGTCGTAGATGATGTGGTAGAACGACTTGTCGCTGAAGCCGCATTGGCAGTGAGCCGCCTCAGGGGGGAGGTCGGGTCGGTGGGAGGTGGTGTAGTCGGAGGTGAATGAGTGGAGCGTGGCGAGCTGCATGGCTGTGCAGTGTGTCGCCGGGTGATAGGTTTCCAGTATGGGGATGGCATTTTGGGGGGTATGGCAGCGGACCATAGGGGGTGATTGCGCCCATCAGGGGGCGTGTGAAAGTTAATAGAATGTCCGTAGGCACGGGCTGGTGGTGGTGGTCGGAGTTGGTACGCGAGATCCATTCCCTGGCCCACGCCCTGAATGCGTGGGCTCGCTGGGCCTTTTTGACGAAGGCGGGGGACTGGACTCGTTTAATGCTGGCAGAGGGGGTGTTCGTGCAGGCCTCAAGGGCCGCCAACCTGGCTTGGGTGTCCGATGCTCTCTTCCTGTGTTCCTTTGACCATACGAGGTGAATTCTCGTATCCCTGTGGACGCTGTAAAAGGTTGAGAGGGCGGTGTGGAACCGCAGCACCTCCGATTGGTGAGTAAGAGACCGTGTATTACGTATGGAGCCGAGTGCTCTGTTGTCCGAGGATAAGATGTATATGTGTAAAGGGGGCGCACGTGAGAACTCAGCTGATATGAGCTCGGCGGCTTTTGAAATGCCGAAGAGGTGGACATCTGATGCTTCCACCCCTGTGCCGAGCGTCCACGTCCGGACACGTGGCTCCAACTCTCCCTGCCATATCGAGGGCCGCCGCCCCTCCCACCATGAGCCTGTCAGGTTGGTTACGGTTCGAGACCGTTCCCGCCACGCGGATGATCAGCGTACTCTGCTCGCGTCTCGAGGCGTAAAGCCCGTTGACGTAAGTTTTCCGCTCATTGGGGTCCGTGAGCCCTTCGTAGGTCACATGCGCCTCCCAGTTGGGAACCTCCCAGGGGGCGATGGCCACGACGTCGACGCGCTCGGTCAACAGAGGGTCGACCTGCGCGCCGAGAGCCTCCAAGGCAGTGGGGCGCTGGGCCGATACTTCAGACCGTACCAGCAAAGTTCTGTTGTTCACCACCCCTCCATGCTGGAGTGTGGCCGCTCTGAACCGGCGCGCCCCAGTCTTCCCCCAGGCGGGTTAGGAGCTGAGACATCCGGGGGACGCGGAACAGTCTGAGGGCGGAAGTTGCAGTTAGCTTTTCCAGGTACTGCCTGGCGGGTAAGATGCGTAGAAGCTCATGTAAGGGGGCCCGTGGTGCCGTCCGGAAAGACCCCGGATATCACCCGAACCCCCTCATTCATTACCAACTGAATTTTCTTGATGAGGCCGATCTTCTTTCGGCAGTTGATCCACAGCTGGCACCCGTAGGACAGAACTGGCATGCAGACTGCGTTGAACAGCAAGCGCCAGCTCGCCGTGGAGATGCCGCGCCGGGAGTTTCCTAAAAGTTGGAGAGCCTTCAGTGATGCACGTGCCCGGTTACACATGACCGTCACGTGCGGTTCCCAGTCCAGGCGTTGGTTGATAAAGAAGCCCAGGTAACGTATGGTGGGCGCAGAGTGGACTATGTAGTAGGTATTGGTCTGGGGGTTCGGTAGGTAAATGTGGGAGGGGGGTGTGTTCTTCTTTCTGGTGTACGGAGGAGAGAAGAAAATTACCTCTGTTTTGTCCGGTTCCAACTCCAAGTTGGACCGCCGGAGCCAGTCCTCGCACTGTCTGTACCGGTCGCGCAGGCCTGTGGTGACTTGGTCCCATGTGCGGCCATGTGACAGGATGATGCCGTCATCGACATACATTCCCAGGGTGGTGTTGGTGGTCGGAGGTCTGAGTTTAAGGAGTGTCGAGGTGTAGAGGGCGGACAGGATCGGAGATAGGGGGGAGCCCTGTGGGGTGCCCACCGCCTGGTCCCGCTCTGCTGCCATCGTGTTATTGAAGGAGAGACTTACTCGCCTGTCGCTAAGGAAGACGCGGACCCAGTTTGCGATCGACTCGGGGAAGCCGAGGATCTGCAGCGTGTGTACCATGCGGTCTCGGTGGACATGGTCGAAAAAGCCCTTGATGTCGAACAGGAGGGCGGCGCACTTACGTTTGGTGCGGAAAGCAGCTTGTACGTCGTGTACGAGAGTGAGCCCCGCGTCCAGGGTGGAGGAAAAGGCTCGCGTGCCAAATTGTGTGGTTGGGAGGAGCTGGTGTTTATCCGCATCGAAGAGGAGACGCTTGGCCACCGCCTTCTCGAGGAGCTTGCTTAGACATTCTATGAGGGAGATGGGGCGATAGGCTTTGGGTGCGAGGTAGTCGTCCTTTCCTGGTTTCGGGATTACTACCACTATGGCTCTGCGCCAAAGTGCGGGGTGATGTCCCAGAGTGAGGCAAGCGTTGAAGATGTTGGTTGCGTGATCTTTGATGGTCTCCCAGGCAAGCTTGAGAACATGCCACGAGATGCCGTCTCCCCGGGGGCCGACTTATTGTCCGTATCGAAGAGGAGGGGGTCAAGCTCCTTCAATGTAAACGGAACATGCGTCCTTGTCGGTAGTGGAGGGGGGTCGTCGTGTTGTGAACAAGTCACCGTTCCTAATGCGCCTTCTTCGACGAAGAATTTTTGCCCGAGCGCTTTTGCTATGTCGTCGTCCTTGTTGAGGACGGCGCCGGTTGCTGGGTCGCGTAGGGCCGGTATACCCGATAGAGAACGTCCATGTCGCCATGCCGCGAGACTCCAGATGTTGCCGTTGGTGATGACGTTGTCGTAGTACGCACGTTTGGCCGCCTTGGTGACGCGTTTGAGCTGATTCTTCGCTTCCCGGCGGTCCGGACCATATTCACCCTTTTCGCAACACGGACACCACTTGTTTCTTTCATGCACCGAATCCTCCTTGTTATCTTGTTTACAATTGACATACAGTTCCAGGACCAATCAAGAGATATACAAATGAGCGTCCGTAAGCGTCCAGTAACTTTGAAGTCACTACACCAGCTGCGCTCAACCCAAGAAAAAACAGCAAAATGGAGTGATATCATACATGCTCGAAGGCATAAGGACACGGGAGGAAAATGTGATAGTCGCAAGCTCAACCTGAGGTGTCAGCATTGCGCCCCCAAACACGTGGATATCCACCGCGCTATTCGTCTCCTCATCCGCGCGCGGCGAACGTTCCCAACGTGGCGTAGCGCGTGCAACTCGCGTGCAGCGCTGCTGAAACAAGCGAGACATGTCCGTCCCTCGTTCGATGGGAGAGAGCTAGGCCAAGAACCGAGAATAGCGGGCCGCCGCCGTCGGTCGCACGAAAGCATCTCCTCATACCGATCCCGACACATCAGGTTGTCTCCTGGTGTCGTGGCGTATAAAACTTTTCCCAGTACAACCGGTCCTCTTCTTCGTGATCACTCATGTCCTCATCAGACGATGAAGAAGCGTACATTGTTGGATGCGCCAGGCGCCGGTGCAAGTGTAGGGGTGTACTCATCATCGTCGGAGTCTGAATCAGCCCCTTTGTCCTTGTCAGTAGGGACACCCTGCACGTCGTCCTGGGCTTTGGACGACGCATCTGGAGGTCGGCTGGAGGTCTTGCAAACGGTCTCAGTGGCGACGGCATCGTTTTCATCTTCAGACGAATCATCGGAATCGGAGTCGCTATCATCGCCAGATGAAGACGAATCGGAATCGGAGTCCATGTCCGTGTCCGAAGAATCGGAGGAGTCAGAGTCAGAGCTGCTATCGTCGCCGTCGTCGCCGTCTACGCTCATGTTGGCGCCGGTGGTACTTGGCGTCGCGGTATCGCCTGTTGCTGAGTTTCCCTGTTCCGCAGGAGAAAAAGGTTGGTGGGGAAGAGGATTGGACACGACCTCTTGCGACCGAGAGGCGGTGTCACGAGGAGCCTGTTGTATCTGAACGCCTTGGTCGAACGACAACTGCTGAGGTGGCGGCC
This sequence comes from Lactarius hengduanensis, assembly GCA_021525025.1. NCBI lineage: Eukaryota > Fungi > Basidiomycota > Agaricomycetes > Russulales > Russulaceae > Lactarius > Lactarius hengduanensis. The sequence goes on from JAKELI010000048.1 coordinate 101,209, forward strand.
AAGCACCACCGTTCATCTCCTGTGGGTTGTTCGGAAAGGACATAGCAGTGGTCCCTTGCGGAATAACATCGAGCTCGATTCCGGGCGGCAGCGGGGAGAGGTGATGCGAAAAGTCGAAGTAAGGGATCACTCGGGAGACATCGAACGTGAACGTCCCAGAAACCCTGAGACCAAAGAAGGGCTGTGCTATGTGGCGTGGTTGTATGACAGGTGATGTAATAGTGGGCGATCGATGATGGTAGTTGGACCACGCCGCTTCAGGCGGCGCGTCAATGGGCATGGGCCGAGACGATGAATGCGAGAATTCGTCCTGGGAAGTCGTACAGGGCACAAATACCGTCGTGCTAGCGTATCCGTCAGAGGTGCGGGCCATCTCAGGTGTCTCGGCACGTGGGGGTGAAGTACTCGGGGGAGCTATGGTCTAACAGTGGTGCGTCCTCGGAGAACTCGAACAGTGGGAGGTTGTCAAGTGACTGGAAGGTAAATTTCTCCTGCGAGCCGATGGGGAGCGACGAGAACGGCAGAGGTGATTCCATGACCGGAGCCAAGGACGCGCGCTGTTCAAAGATCGGTTCCTGGTCAGCCATCGTCCATTCCGGGATGTCTGAATACACGTGCGGCCCGTGCTGCACAAGGGTGATCGAGTCCAGTCCGGATGGAAAACCATGGAAAAACCGATGATCTAGCTCTTGTCGCCTGTAAACAGGTGGGGTGGTAATATGTTGGTCCTGGTATGGGAACCCGTGATGAACGGGCGTCTGCATGGACCGGGGCTGGATATACTGTTTCTCCTGCCAATCAGAGACGAAGTTCGGCGGCAACGTCTGTACTGAGGGTTCCGGGAGGGGTAGCGACGTAAGAGGGGAACGCACATAACCCCAGCATCGTTGTTGCTCGAACTGTGTCTGCTCGATTGTCAGAGCCTCGCACGTGCCGGGAAGGAATCGAGAACCCATAGAAAGTGGAAGCGATCCCTCCGCAATATGTTCACCCAGCTCTGGTACCGCTGTGACAACGTAGTTGGAGACATGGTCCCACGTAGAATGTAGCAATTGGGTCCCATCATGCCAATGGGTCTGAGAGTTGCGGATTACTGTCCCGAGAGAGGACATAGATGCCCACGCGGGTGCGATGTTGTCTTCATGTCTACTCCATAAGCGTTCCAAAACGTGGGGCCTGGACGCGTGCGGAAGGGAATCTAGCCATGAGGTTGGTCTGGCAACGTATGACGGGCTTGCGTGGGGGTGGGTGGTGAAAAAGGATCCCTACAATACGAGAGAGGTTCTTCGAGACAGGAGAAAACCCTCTATTAGGGAGTCAACGCCCGTGGAGAGGCAAGATGACGGACATACCCTAAGCCATTGGCTTTCCAAGGCGACTGCGGCGAAACGTGGGGAGGGGAGACGAATGTCTTCCTTGGACGATGAGTGTCTGTAGCGCTGTGACTGGATTTAGACTGTACTACGCCAAGAAGACAGGGGCTTACCCTTCAGGTTTACTGTGAACCACGGGATCAGGATTTGAGGCGCGCTTGCATTGGCGGGAGGTCTCTCTCTGCTCAGCGGGTTGCGCGATTGAGTGAGAGCCACGTGTGGGTAGGCTCGGGCCTGCACAGGCTAGATATTGAGCGCGGTTTCACTAGTCCAGGCAAGAACTCACCAGAATTCCGGCTCGTTGCGCCGTCTATGAAGTCTGCCACGAACTCGCACGAGCGAAGTGCATTGAAGATGGGGGTCCAGGTGTCCGGCCAGGAGCCCGATATTTGGGCAGGGTGAACATAGCGCATGTCGAACCAGCATTCAATCGTCCGGAGGAATATGCTACGAGCAGGACGGAAGAAGGCGTTTTCGACTAAAGAATGTGACCGGGACAGCGAGCAGGAAAATGAGGATCCGGAGCTCTGCAATTAGTTCGAATGACCTGGCTTCCTTGGAAGGTTGAGAATCGAACGCGAGTATACACCATGTGAACTTGGTTTGGGTGTCCATTGACGGGATAGTACGTCACGTCAGGCGGGAGAGGGTGGGAAGGTGGCCAAACAGACAGTGTAATCATACCGCAGAACATGATGTAAGGAAGCAGGTGGAGCATCCATCTTAAAATTACTATGGTGAAGCCGAGGAGAGCCACACCGAAGGGCGGGCGGGGAGAAGAGCACAAGACGGCGAGCATGTCGACGACTGTGTTTGGGGGGTTAACACGATATGAAAAGAGGCAGCCCTTTAAATAATGGGCCTCACAATGTACCGCACCCAAAGCAACATGGTCAAAGCGACATGGTGGCGGACCAAGCGAGCAGGGACGGGAGGCAACCACAAGCGGCGTGGGCGAAAGAAAGGATGCTCGAGGGCCAATTTTGGACGTCCCATCAGCGCAGTGACGTGGATACAGTACGCATGTTGGTTGGTTGAAACGACAGGCGGGTCGCGTCGCGACCTGCTATTGTTGAACTAGACGCGTGGCATCGAGCCACCATCCCTCTTCCACAATTCGGGATCGTTACCCGGGAGAACTGGGTTTGAAAATCGATACCTGACTCATTAATGGGGAAGACAATGACCGGAACAAGGCGCGCATCCGCTTACCGGGCTTCTTGTACACCTGGACGATTGGGCGACTGCAGTGTTGCGTCCTGTATGCTACTGTAGTTGTTGCGTGAAGCAGCTGTGCGTGATTTGATTAATTAAGAAGGATTTGCGTGCCATTGTGCTGGCTGTGGTGGCGAATATGGCACGTGGGCAGTTCCAACTCTCCGGGCCGGTGGAGCAAATTGCCCAGGTTGTTTTCGAAACCGTGTTCACCGGTTTGCCAGAACAAGCTCTCACGCACCAACCCAATTGCTTTTAACCCGACGAACGGAACTGAGGGAACTTGTCATCCACACCAATTCGGGTCCCCGTTTACTCTCTCAATCCTCGTTCCATCAACCCTCATCACTATGCCGGCCCAACGCAGTCCTTCGACTATCACCCGTCCCCAGGCACAAGGCCCTTACAAGATTCCGGTCATCGTCATCTCATCCGACGAAGAAGACGAACCCAGACCCGCACCTAAGCGCACTTCACGGAAACCCAAACGAGCGAAACGAGAAGAAATTCTCGAAATATCCGAAGAAAAGCCTTTGAAGCACGAACACATTGAAACAGAAAGCCTGCAACGACGATGCCACGAACTTGAGCAGGTATATGCTCGGTTTTTGCAGCCCGGACCCTCATTAACGTCATCTTTTCTAAACTCCTAGGAACGTGATAGGCTACAGAGGGACAATAGACGCCTGTTATCCTCCATGGACCAGCTGAAGGCGAGCACAAAGCAGAATACTGTCAGTGTGCATCCCTCCTCTTGGTACTACACATCCTCACCCGAACATAGTTGAGCAATTCAACGTTGGACGAAGCCCTCTCCTGCGAGGTATGCACCCACCCCATGTGGTCGCCCTACCTGTACGTCCGGTGCCACCCAGCCCACCTGATCGGAACCATGTTGAACTCTGCACAGTTTAGCCAACTGCGGGCACACATTCTGTCAGGGCTGTCTCACAGACTGGTTTAACACAACCCTAAGCCAACACATCCAAACTAGCGCCCGTGGCATGCCCGCATATACCTGTCCCTCCTGTCGACATCCTGTGCGCTACCCTCCCGTCCAGAACTTCTCCCTCAAGCGCCTTGTACGTCTTTCTGCCGAATCCCGCGGCGAGTCAAGTCCGCAGAGGCCGCCACCCCCGCCACCACCTGTGCAGCCGCCGTCGCGCGGGCGTGGCGGAGCGCGTCGGGATTACCCGCTCGGCCCCTTCAACGGCTTCCCTGGGATTGGGAGGTAGATCGACCCGGAACTGCGTGGTGAGGGGCGTTAGTTACTTGGATAGATGACCGTATTTATGACGGGTGTGCAAGAAGATTGATTCTTATGTCTCATGTATTATGTCACGTCTGGAGTTTCGTGTAATGGCCACCATTTAGGTGGAAGTCCGCGCCGCTTCGTACTACTACTACTACACCACAATATTTCTTTTCCCTGTGCCCACGTCGCAAATGCGCCATGGAGTTGTACGATTTTTCCTAACAGGAACGATGCGTCCCTGTCGATTAGTGGTTAAATCATGACGTTGTGGATCACCGCAGAACCGTCAAGCCGCCGGCTCGAATCCGGCCAGGGACATATCTTGTTGGCATCGCGACAATTTTGCCCTTCTCACCGTATACCATCGGATGTGTCAGTTCAACTTTTTTCTCCATCAACCGATGGTGGGTGATATTCGCCATCCATCCAACTGACTATTAGCGGGAATAACGCGGCACCCTTATCGGGTTAAGATGCACCCACAGTCCCACTCTTGGTCCCACTCAGAAGAGCCTTCCAAGAGGCCTTCAGAAGTCCCGAAGGTGGAGCCAGAAAGACAAGCTCTCTGCTTTCCCAATGGAGAGGCACAGGAGTATAGTCTGAATGTCACTATCGTATCATCGTGACAGGCCAGAGTAGCTCGAGCCAAATGTAACATGGCCCTGCACCGGCCCGGGATCAACCGAAAGGCTACGCTTGGACCCGTTGTCGGTTCTGTGCTCTTCGTGCCATCCCCCATTCATCCGAGTAGCTTTGTACTCGGATGAGTGTGGTGCGACCCATGCTGCTTCCGGTTTATCATCGCAAGCTCAGCGCTCAACGCTTATTAATTAAGGTGTCGGCTGTTTGCGCCACACTGTCCCCGAGCCCAGACCCCGGAATGGCAGGAGGAGCTTCTCAAGCCAGGCGGCATCACGTAAGCCCGAACACATGTACATTTGTGCACGAGGGGAACACATGTGCGAGAACATGATTCACGTACAGTACGCTTGAAGGTGTACTAGTATGGTTCTCGTTCTCACGCGATTTTGAATATCGTCCGCGCCTTACTGGGCAGTCTCAGTCCGTTTCCCCCACCACATCCCAACCTGTCTGGCCTCAGGTTGGAACCCACCTTTCCTCTTGTCTCTGCCTCCTAGAATGGCACCTCTCCCCGTTTTCGTGATCTTGGCCCTGTCCCTGCTTGGCGTCCGCGCACAGACATATTCTGCCACTTATCTGCCATCGAACACCCCTCAACAATCTGAGCAAGGACAAGCGGGCACGAACCAGTGCGGGACAGGATACAACCAGACAGCGCAGTGCCAGAATGCCTACAGTGCGTAGTGCGCCCCCTTCCTTGAGCTGAGATCCCCCCTTTGCCCACTTCACCTAATCTAGTTAACGCGGTGGATGACTGGTGCATATTTGCGCCGCCGGATCCCGGCCCTGGATCTGTCATTGGGAACACAGAGGTATGCAACGATTGTTATTTTTAGACACACTGTCCAGTGCTGATGTTGAGGGTTCAGCGGATCGAAGTTTCGTGGTGCATGAAGGTTGTTTCTTGCTCCCCTATTCGTGGGATGAATATCTGACCCCAGGACGCAGTCCGGTTACGGCACGCGCGTCATACCTGATGGCACCATCGCGGGGCTCCATTTTGTACAGACGCCCGACTACGTACAGATCACTGGTACGGGGCTCCCTCTCTCTGGCGGCGTTTGTAGCTTACTATTATCTCTGGTCTAGGCGTCGGCGACTTGACCAAGATAAATATTCCTGCTGGCGATGCGGGTGGGGAACTGGACCCTCACGGAGCCGATGGGAATGGTAAAAGCGCCCATGGCTTTACGGCTTAATGCGCCTCGCTGATAACCGATCGGTCCAGGCAACCCCATTGGCGGCCTTGTGTTCTCTAAAGCATTCACAGGGCAGTTCGTCCAGCTGCACGAATGGACCGTACGTCGACCCCTCCTTGCACCTACAGTAGTCCCAATCCAGTAACCACCACGACAGAACTTCGTTTCCGCGACGGAGTTCTGCTTCCGCGGATGCAAGGACGGTCCGAATGCGCCGGCTCTGTGCGAGCATATCTACGACGTGATGGGCTGCGACTGGAACATGCCCGGAAACTACGGGCCAGGGTTCGATCAGTGCGCGGGGGACTCCGGCGAGGTGTGGCCTGCCGTACTATGATAGATCTCCCCGTTCGCTGACGAGCGCACATTTCGTAGCCGATGGGCGTGTATGGCGGCTCCACGTTCCACCAGGGCGACCCCGCCACACCTCCGGCGCACCCAGCTCCGGCGACGTCTTCGTGTAGCACGACGTCGTCCATCGGGAACAACCTCGCCGTGTCCGGCGTGAACTCCTCCACAAGCAGCACGCCCGCATCTACTACTGTGGGTGGCCCTTCCTTCTCCTTTTGCCCGGTGCCACCGCCACCCCGGTCCCCATTTACCGGCGCCGGTCCCCCCTTCCGTTGAGCTTACCCCGACTCTGCTTTACAGTCGTCTGCAGCCACGAGCAAGGCCAGCCTGACAAACACGGGGTCGAACGCAGGTGCTACGAAGACGCCGAACGGAGCGCTTGCTGGTGCGCGCCTGCACTCTAAGAGCACTTTACTCACGGCACTTGGGGTGGCTCTGACTGGTACCACCATCGGGGCTCTCCTTCTCTGATGACCTTGTTGATAAAGACATTTTTACGACACATTTTTTGATGATACAATGATACTTCATCATGCGTCATATGGACATTCAATTTCACTTGTGTTTTCTTTATGAATGGATATTAAGAGAACATTGATAGTTTCGCTGAATTTGTTCGTCTAAGTTCGTACCGCTGACAGCCGTGGACTTCGCGCGTGGGAAGCTTTTCCGAGATTGGGTGGCTACTCGGTTTCTGCACTTCCCCAGTGACGGCATTGTATGTGATCCCGAGACTCTTCCGACTTGTCGTTCCACCATCTACTGCGTCTTTTACGGGAATATTAGGCCTGTGTCGACAGTCCGCTTAGGAGACTAATTATTCCGTATCGCCTTCTCTTTCCCCAGCCCGTCACCGCAAGATGCAATCCGACCAGAAACCTGATGTAGTAGCCTCGAAATATCATCCCCTATTCACCTTCGAGTCTGACGTCGTACTCGCCTCGCGCGATGGCATCCTCTTCCGTGTGCCTTCGACGACGCTCAAGATGACGTCCTCCTGGTTCCGCGCGATGTTCACCCTCCCGCAAAGCGCACCCCCCTCCGCAACCCCGTCCACGTCCGCATCCCCACTAGCGCGGACAAGCTCCCTCAATCCGCCCGCCGACTCCGAAGTGATCTCCCTCGACGAGGACGCGCGCACGCTAGAGCCGCTGCTGCGCATGGCGTGCGGGCTCGAGATCGCCACGCTCGACACGTGGGACGCAGTAGAGCCCGTGCTGTACGCGGCCGAGAAGTACGACATGCCAGGCCCCGCGTCGATCGTGCGCGCGCTGCTGCGCACCCCCGTGTTCGCCGACGCCCCGCTGCGCCTCTACGCCGCCGCGTGCCACTTCGGCTGGGCAGACGACGCCCGCGCAGCCTCGACCCGCTCGCTCGTCCTCGACCTCCACGCGCCCGACCACCGCGCCGCGCTCATGCGCCTCCGCACCGCGGACCTCCTCGCCCTCTTCGAACTGCACCACACGCGCCGCGCGCGGTTCCGCTGCACGCCTCGCGGAGCCGCCCTTCCTCACAGACGTACAGCTCGGAGACGCATCCGCCGCACGCTGCTCGCGCTGCCGTGAACCGATATCGTATGCCGAGTGGCGCGAGCTCAAGCATGCCATGCTGTATGAGCTCGAGCGCCGCCCCGCGGGCGACACCGTGCTCAGTGGCTTGGAGGAGTGGCCGCTCGCCCAGGCGTGTTGGGCGTCGCGCTGCAAGAAAACGTTGTGTGTGAGCCCGGTGTACGACAAGGCGCTCTCTTCTAAGGCCATCAAGGAGGTGCTGGATTCGCTGCCTAACGCCGTTGAGATGCCCGTCAACGACACGGCTTGAAGTTGATCAGCTGGCAGGCATTTCCTCAGTGGCGGAACTTTGTTCTTCCTTCTTGTACCATTTACTTAGACAACAACTTTTCCTGTTCCAACCTTCCGCTTAATATTGTATACTAACCGTGTTTCTCAAATCTGAGCCTGGCAATACATATCAGACTTTTCGTAGCCTGCCAGTGGATTTCCAGTGAAGGCGCAATCTTCTTTTCTACGAACGGGTCGTCAATACATCGAATTTTATCAAACTTTGGACTGGGTCGTAGCGCATATATTCAGACGTGCTTTAGTAGGCGCTGTTCCATTGGGGCATAATGATTTACCGACACAGCATTTCCTGGCACCATACATCCATACCACGTACTCTACCGTCACTGGCACCCCACCTGTGGTAAACACGGTACTCGTGCCAACCCTGGGAATCCTAGTATTGTCGGTGCCAAACGTTCGCCAGGTCTCAAGATCTCAATGAGGGGATGACGTACAACCTTCTGGGCTTCTGCATAGCTAGTTAAACAGGAGATCATACACACCCTACTCACTGCCCACGGTTACAACAGTTGACTGCTCCGACCTAAAGCCGGCGGTGATCTCCCCAGCCACAACACAATAAAATTACTACACGTCCTCATCATCGCTCGCAAACTCCACGGCCGTCACCCTGCGCGCCGCCTTGTTAGGGTTCGCAAGCGACGCGCCGGGGCGGCGCTGCACCGCAGGCGCGGCCGAACCTGCGAATGAATGCCAAGCCAAGTCAGTCGTGTACATGTATGCGGGGAGAGGGGGGGCGTACGTGACGAGAACAAGCGGTCGACGGTTCCGCCGAGTCCGGGTGGCTCGCGCTCGGCAGCGAGTGCGACGGCAGCAGCGGCGTCCGCGCGCGCCTTGGCGAGCTCCGCCTTGAGCTCCTGTACCTGTGCTTGCGCCGCACGCTCCGCTGGCGTCTGCATCTGGTGTGCTTTGCGCGGGGGCGGCGGCGAGGAGGCGCGCGAGGGTTCGGATGACTGGTGCGTGCGTTTGCGTTTTAGAGGCGAGGTGTGTTGTAGTTCGGCGTCTGGATGGGTGTCCCGAGTGTGTCCCGAGTGTGTACGGAGGATGTGGCAGCCATACGTTTGGGCGTCCTGTGCGACCTAGTACGAGAAATGAGGAAGGGGGGGGGGGGAGGGGTGTTAAAGAGGGTTATAAGACGATGGGACATGGAGAGGGGCGCACTCTCGCGAAGCACTCGAATGCGAAGCGTGATGCTGCTTGTGGGTCGAGTGCGCTGAGTGGGATGCGCAGAGGCTTCTTGGAGCGCGTCCCAAGTACGAGCTAAAGCACCACCGATACCGCAAGTTGCAAAGTCAGCAACCGAACAAACTGATAGGCCAGACTTGAAGTAGGGGGGGGCACCTTCATATCCCGGAAATCGACTTCGTGCGTTATGGCAATTTCACGCTCTACGATTGTGTTCGCTACACGCTGCGCGAATACAGCGACGCGGGCGGGTGACATATCACTCTTCTAAAAAGGGTCAGATTTCGACTCTCGGGTGGGGGGATGAGGCGCTTACGGCCAAGCTTTCTACGTCTGCAGCGTGCCATGCACCGTTCCACCAGCGCCCATCTGGATGTCCGACGTGCACAAACCACGCATCAGGTTTCAGACTCGTCAGCAGTATAAATTCGAAATCACGTCCTCCCGTCCCGGGGGGGATGAGCTGGGCAAGGGAGTGTAAAGGCGCCAAGGCAGCGAGAGGTGAGACTCGGGTCTCGGTCTTCTTCGACGATGACATGGAAACAAGAGAATAATATTCACAGGAAGGAAAAAAAATAATCAAGTCGGGAAAACGAATGAACGTTGTGGTTGTGGGATACCCTTGGGGATGTCCTCGGCCTCGGCCTCGGCGGAGGAAGGCGGGCGAAGTCGGCCCGAGTAAGCATCATTGTTGTTGCTCGTCCGCCCACCCCTGCAAAGCAACAGCAGCAAGGATGTGGCATTTCCTAAATGGGTGCAAGCCAGGTTCACGTCCGAGTCACGTCATTTCCATTAGACAGGCGTGGGAGCCCTGATCCGAGTTGTGAGCTCATCTTCCAGTCATCTTCCGAATAAGTTAACAACCAAAAGAGATTAGAGCGAGCAAAGTTTGTTATATTTGCGCCTGCCAAGTGTCCAGGAGGTGTGCTGCAGTACTAGGCGCCTAGCACCACAGTTGAAGCAAAGCCAGTGTCTAACGACGTCTAACGCTGGCAGCAGTCAATCTTTGGATCGTGGAACATTTGGCTTGCAGGGTCGGTTCAAGACGTAAGAGAAAGCACAAATTCAAGCGCTCGCTTGGAGCTCGCTTTCGTCCATTACACAAAGCAACACTACGTAAGAGTATATTGTACTGGGGGGATTCCTCTTCGTCTACTGCTCCCCGCCATCACGGACGCCAGCCTTACACTATTCCGTGGTCGCCACAGAAGTGCTGAAGCCAAGTGAAAGAGGTGCCATACAATCCACGGAGCGTCAGAGAACTCCAATACTGATAGTTCCCGGAGAACTCAAGACTTTCACGACGGCCATGCACTCGAAGATGGTGAATAAGTTGTAATCGTTACTATTATCTTGACAAAAGGACATTCGGGTACCAAGTTTGATGCAAGGAAGGACGGGGCCAGACATACGTGGCGTTTCACACGCTCACACAGGAATAAAAGAGTCCCCTTCAAATCCTCCCAACAGCCTTCGCGATCCGGCGTCGGAAGTCCTCCTCCGTCTCACCTGCCCGCTGCATAATGTCCTCGCCTTTCTGCTCCGCCTTTTTCTTTGCTTCCTCAAATCGAGCGTTCCACGCCTCTTGAGTCTCATTCGCACGTCGTTTCAGCTCGTCAGCGACTTCCTGGGTCTGCGACCTGCCCCAGCTGAGCCAGTTCCACCAACCGGTTTTCGCCGCGTCCACATTTTTCTCTGTGAAGATCATTTCAACCGACCATAACTAACTCCGCAACATTTTCCAAACTTGAACACTTACCGGCGGTAGTGCGAGCCTCGGAGACGCGATGGCCGATCTGGTCCTTGCCCTCTTCATAACGCTGTTTTCCGCTCTCGATTCCTGAGATAGCTTGTTCGCGCGCTCCTTGTACTTTCGACCGAGCGGCCGCCTTGACGTCCTGGTAACTCGCGTCGGCGCTTTGCGCAGTGTCTCTCGCCATGCGAGTGGCATCGTCAATGACCAACTGTCCGTGAGCCTCCGGGCCCGTTTGATGCCGCTCGATGCGCGTTGTCTCCGTGGCCGCAAAGTAGTACCAGAGAGCACCTATGGCAGCCAACCCGCCTCCAATGTAAAGCGCGTTCCTGTCCCCGCCAGTCTTGGGACGAGGTGTCTGCTGAGGCTGGTTTGGCGATGGGGAATAGCCAGTCGTAGTGAGCGTACGGCGGGCGTGGATACTATGGGATCCGATAGCCGCACGAGGAATGCGAGACCTGAGTGCGATGCGGTAGTTGTACATGATGATTGTTATTGTTGACCTTGTCAACGCATGCCGCTGGCTAAAATACAGATGGCCGCTCCATCTGCCTTGACGTCATCTCCCTCGCACGTGCTGTGACCACTGGTAGTCATGAATGAGCTGCGTGAGCTCACGTGATAGGTCACGCCGTCACGCGACATGTTTACGACGTCATGCACATGCAGATCGTCGTTCACAAGTACAACTACAATGTGGCCTGAAAAAGTACTTCGTCAATTTCAGGCAGTTCCCGCCAACCCCAAAGAATCAGACTTCTACGGACCATACAATAAACTCCTCAACTATTACTTCCCTCCTGATACCGACTTTACCGTAGTTCCCCAATATCTCAAAGCTGCGTCGAGAGATGCTGCCGATTTCATCGTCTCCTTCGAAATCCGTTTGGAGAATAAACCTGTTTTAATCGTTGAACTGAAGGATCCTACCGCTATTCAACATATCTCGACAAGGGCCGAGGCTGACGACCAAATTCGGAGGAGGATCATTGATCTCGCAGAACATTGTCCTTTGATACATTGCATGCCGTCAGCGCCCTCGGTACGAAGCTTTGCTTCTACAGCTTGAATGTGAAGAACAGAGCTGCGAGGATCGACCCCCGGCGCGTCGATCGTGACCCAGATATGGTGAATGATTATGCCCCTGCTGAGCGATGGAATCGTGATATCTTGGAGACGAGCGGCGAAGACAAGTTATTGGCTGTGATTGACGAGATTAAAGCTGGCTGTGCTCAACTAAGCTAGGAAGGTGAGTTCACTTTTAATCCTTGAGGCGGGTCAAATTTAAAGTCTAATTTACTATAAGTGTACATACGCATGTAGGTGATAGGAGAGTGTGTGGCTTTTTTCGTACTCGTTTCACTAGTTACCTAGATACACGGTTTTTAATCCTTCACTGGCTTCACTTCCTTTGCCAGTGTGTGACAGCTCGAAGTCGCATCTCGCTTGTTCGTTCGTTCAAAGTGTCACCGCTAAACTCAGGCCGCGTGCCACCTGCACAGACACTCAAGTACTCAAGAGTATTCAGGATTCCCACACTGCTGTTAGATTGCGATAGATTGCTTATTCAAACCAAACCGTGAGTACGCTTCTCTGACCAGAGACTCAGAACTTGCTCGTGCCACTACGCCACCCAATTTCAATTATTCACACCCGCAAAGAGCAATGCCTCGTCATGCTACAAAGATGAACCATGTGAGAAATTCGTAGGCCCATGTCTGTAAGGTTGTTCTTGTCTAGCACCGAATTCATGGCCAACAGATACGGGTTCGATTAATTGTTGCTCTTGACCCATTTTTCCCAGTCTCGCGTGTTCTCGGGGCGATGCAGTACTCAGGTCGGCCCTTATATGTCTGGTCCTGGCCCTCACACCTGCAGGAATCAGCTCTGGACCAACGGGCACGCAAGAGCTGCCGTGTTGGACATGGTTATAATCGCTACAAGATACGTCGCGCATCAAATCATTTCGTCAAAACGTGCCCGGAAGCGAACGCATGGAACAATGTACCATTCACAGCCCTATTCATGGTACGGGAACCACTCCTTGTGCTTAACGGGGTTCGATAAATTGTCATTGACGCAGCAGTTTCGCACCAGGCTTGCTGCGCCGCTTGTACCACTGCGACCCAGTCCCAGGCCGCAGTCAGTATGCGTACATAGCATACGCATTACCTGACAAAGGGGCCACAACACGCGCTTTGCCAGTGTTCTTTGTCGTCTGCCGGTACTGATTCTCAAAGTTTTTGTCATCGCACTTGCGCCTGCCTATCGACGGAAGGTCAAGAAAGATGGCGGCGATCTGTCCCAGTGTCCCATATTATACCCCGGCCGCCCCTTATTATAGCGCCTGCTACTAGTAAACACCAGTTTTGAAACTGGAGAATAATTGCTTTCTTTTGTTATGGAAGTAGAGTGCATCCTGCGGTACAAAATCACACAGCACTACATGGTTACCCTGATATCCCATGTGTTAAGTCTGGATTTTCCTCCTCAATTTCAATAGCCATACTACAATTGAGCATCTCCGGTTTTCGGTTTCGATCTTAACTCTGCGTTGGCAAGTGAGTAACTGGCTCTTCATGGGACATGTATGGTGCTATCTCGGGAAATTGCCAGTGGTTGGTTGGGATTGGAAGCTCCATCATCTCAAAATAGTTGCTCCAGCATTCTGCGGAAGTTAGGCGTTCCGAGACCCGTGACCTGCGTAGCCCAGGGTCACCCAACGTCGAAAGTGAAGAAAGTATCAACTCTGGTGGAACGCACAGGATCCCATCCAACGATGGAGGAGAATCCATCCATGTTGCAGCCCGGATTCGAGCCCTCTGTGATATCAGTGAGACCCCCGGAGCCCCTTCCGTACAGCCAGGGGTTGAGGAAGCCGAGAGGTGCCTGACCTGTCAAAATCAGCCAGTCATTAAGCAGCGAGATTATGCCCGCCACAGCCTGTAAATTGGCAGTCAGCTGGGCGGTCAAGGACGGACGACCCAAATAGGAGGAGGGAGGAGAGACAGACGCACGGGCGTCGCTACACTTGTGCCGCCTACCTCGTTCTCTTTGCCGTCGAAGATCATCCGGAGTCCGGCGGCCTGCGCGGCGATATCGGGGATGCCGCGGCCAGAAGCGCTGCGTCAAGTACAATTACGAATGGGTCAGATCAGGTCACAGAAGCGAACACACTTGTAAAGGCCTTGATAACGGTTCCCGAGGCCCTCGAGGAACGTGGACACGGCCTCCTCCTGGTACGTCGGCCGCTCAAAGTAGTCTGAGAAGCCACCGCCGGAGAAACTCGCTGCGACCTCCGGCTCGTAGTCTGTCGTTCCGCCGACGACGGTGACATGGGGACCTGCAAAGGCGGTGAGCGTCCAGACCCGCACTCGTATACTAAAATTTGCCACACGTACAGGTTGCGGGAAATCTGGGCATGAACCGGACGGTGCCGTCGTCTTTCACGCAAGTTCCTTCGCCGAGACCGTCGTTACCACTCGAGACAAGGACGCTGACCCCACGTACACCGAGCTTCGCGAACTGGTCGCACACATTGATTGCATATTCCCTCGACATGAAACGCTCTTCAGTACTGTACGATATGCTGATGGTCTGAGGGATGTTCTCCTGGTCGAGAATGTATTTCAGCCAGGACACATACCAGTCATCCCTGCCCGACGGCCCTTGGCCGGTGCTGTAGAAAATGTGAGGGGTCGGATACGCCATGGCCTCAGCATATTGGATGTCCATGTTTGCCTCGATGTGTGGGTGGGTCGGGTCGTACCCCCCGCCGTTGACCTCTACGACGGTGAATGTCGCATCGCCTGCTTCGGAGCGGTATTTGCGCATGAACGCCCCCAGGTCTGCCTGGCTCGGATAATCCCCTAAGAATCCCACGATGCCGAGAACATTCTCGCCCCGAGTATTGGGTGTATAGGCTTCCGTGTCGTACAGCCAGCGCATGAACGACGGTGTGACGGGATTGACTTTTGCACGGCTCGATAGCACCGTCGCAGGCTCTCCCGATGTCGGCTTCCTTGCCCTTTCAGAGCGATTCCGCGGTGTCTGCCATTGCATGCTCGGGGAGACAAAGGACGTCGTTGGAGCCACAGTCAACACGTGCCAGTGCAGTGCCACGGGAAGCGAATAACCGACAGTGCGGACGATGGTCTCGCCCCTCTCGATGTGCCTGTAGAGCCGGTACGATGCGCAGAGGAGAGTGTTGGCCTGGGTCACGGACACGCCTTTGAGCATGAGTGTATTGCCGCCGTGTGTCATAGAAATGGACGACGAGGATATGCCGTGGTGCTCGAGCCAGGAATTCACGAGCTCGAGCGTCGCTGGATGCGGTGCGACGAGGTCGGCCACCTGCTCCTTAGTCAGGTATGCACGATATCTATATCGGAGCAGTGGCACTCGTGAGAACATGCGTTAGCGGAGGAGTGGTGGTGGACGTACCTTGGATGGCCGGGTTCACTGACCTCGTAGAGGGCGTCGACGACGGCATTTTCACTCTGAGGCCTGAGAGCAATGTAAAGGTCGATTGTAGTGCCAGAAGGCGGGTGGCCCAGGGCCTCCCAGTTCTTCGGGACGGCGTTCCAGGAGTGCTTGATGTGCACGTCATGCCACAGTGGTGAGAGGGGCTTCGCAAGGCCACCAAGAAGAACAAGGGCAACGACAAAGAGGACGGAAATACAATGCCAGTGGTAGTGCATGATTACAGGGTGTGACCGATATGTGGTCTACGTTAAAATGAGTTGGTGAGGTTGAGGAGAAGGCCCGAGGTTCAGAGTAAGGATTAGAACGGTGTGAGCTTTTATGGTGCATCTCTGTGTCGGAACTAAACTCGAGGGTCAGAGGTAGAAGTGAGTACTGTATTACCGCGGGTTGCATTTGGTTGTGATGCGAGATAAATAGAACATGCCATTGACTGGGACAGGATCAGAGATATCTATGGAGTGAGCTTTTATGAGGCATTTCTACATCGGAAACGAACTCGGAAGCCGCAGACATACTGTAAAGGAGCAAGGCCACTGTGTGGTGCCCTCAGGCGCACAAAAATGGATTCAAAAAAAAAAAAAAAAAGGCCGCGCGGGTTGCTTTCCGAGTCGATTTTGACGCGGGGATCGGCACGGGCGGCATCAGGAAAATCATATCCGCTTCCCACCCCCCTTTCCCTTTGGCGCCCTCCTTCCTCTTTTCTTCTGCCCTTTCTGGGTACTTCCATCGTACCTTCTTTGGGCTTTTAGGTCACCACCGGACTTCTTGCCACTTTCAGTTTTTACGATACATTAGAGTATTAGGATGTAATCTTGTGCACGATGATCTACATATTTCAAGTTATTAACAAATATAGACTGCTGCCATCACTGGCATCGTCACATTCATCGTCACCTCTGTCGCCGCTGCCTTGCCATCGTCATCACGCACTTCGTCGTTGCCATTGCCATCTTTGTTGTGCGCTTCATCGTCGCAGTCGTTGCCCGGTCATGGTCATGTTGTTGTCACTTTGTCATGGTCGTGGTCGCAGTTGCGTCGTCGTTGGTATTGCCGTCGCTGTAGCTGTCGGCATCACAGTCGGGGTAGTGGCAACGTGGTCCGGGTGGGGGTGGCAGGGGTGGCAGGGAAGTTGCTGCAATTGATAACCAGGTGTGACAGTGGGGTAGCAGCAGTTGGGCAAGACGGAGTCGGTGGGTCGTTGCGTGGGCAACGGAGTCGATGCGGTGGCTGCTGGTGAACTTTGCAGGGAGGGGATGGCAGTGGCCGCTGTTGTCTTGGCTGTTGTCCTGCACTGGCTCGAGATATGGAAAGAAAGGTAAATAATTTTATTATTATCTAAACTGTTTGTGGGTCAAGTTGGCCGGTCTAAGGCAGAGCGAGGAGCATCGTCTTTGAGTGAGCGGGCATGGCGGCACGTGACTCATTCTTTCCTTGCCTGCCGCCACCTGCCCGCCCGCTTTTCCGACCGGTCTAGAAAACCGGAATCCTTTATTTTTACCCGCCCACCACCGGGATCGATGATGCGAGTTGTTGCATCCGCCGACGCCACTCTGGTCGCTCCGGGAGTTTTTCCCACCCGCCCGTCGCGACTTCGGCTCGGCAGCAAAACCCTCATTTTCGATCGAGGAGCGCTTCGCGCTTTCGCCCACTCTCTCTACGCTAGCAGGCCGCCCCAGCACTTCCCTCATAGACATTCACTAATTACCTACTATGCTTGTACATCCCCCCCGATCCGCTGCTCCAATAGTATCATAGCCAAATGGCTCTTCTCCACTCCATCGGCGTTTCGTGCCGCGCGCCGGCAAATCCTATCCGTCCCTCTACACTCACCGGTGCCGCACGAAACCCGTTGTCCTCGAGAAGCAAATCAGCGACTCGCAAAGAGGGTGCACCACGCACGCAAAACGAGAGTGACTTGGTCGTGTGATGATCGGCAGATCGTGGGAATATTTATTTATTGCCAGCCGTACCAAACTCCACAACCGCAACTGTCCTTAGCACCGCATACAGAAGACCATGTCCACCAACAGACTACTGCCCCAGTCATTGCCATCGCCATTTCGTCGTAAGTCCGTGGTTGCTTGAACTTGCAGCTGCCCTTTTACAAACCAGCGTGTGCATCCTGCCTTCGTCTTCTCCCCCACCCTCATGGCTGCCTCCCTGTCCCTCACACTCCTCACGAGTACACGTGCGCTGTCCCGCTGCCCACATACCCAGTACCCCCCCGCAAACAGGTAAGTTTTTTTCCGCTCATCCGTGTCGTCCCTACTATCTCCACCCCAACTCGCACATCCACAGGCCACCCTCTGCACCCGCCAATACCTCACCACTTACCACTCCCACTTTGCGTGCACCCGAGCTCCTTGCTGCTGCTCCACCCACTTGCAAAACATTTAGTTGAGGTTTTTTTTTCCCCCTCTTTCTATCATTGTTGCCGTCCCTTGCGTGCATGCAAGCACCTCCATTCGCCAGCCACCACCGCATTGACCGCATTGCCCACGTAACAATCCACCGACCCCATCTTGCCTGACCACGTGACCGCCACTCCGACCGACAGCTACGGCGACGGCAGTAACAACGACGACGCAACCGCGACCACGACCATGATGAAGTGACGACGACATGACCATGACTGCGACGAGCACGACGATGATGTGTGCAACAAAGACGGCGATGGCGGCGGTGACGACAACAGGGATGGCTGCAACCAATGATGACTGCGAAGGCGATGTAGTGAAGACAATGGTCCCAGCGGAGATAGTGGCTGGGACGACAGCGTGAATGGCAGTGGTAGGGATGCCGGTGGCGGGGATTTCCCGGCTTCTGTCCCTTTTGCTACTTCCTTCCGGAAGCCGAGAAGGGACTCAAGAAGCGACTTGTATTTTTTCTGATGGCACTGTAAGGTCCGACCTACGTAAGTTGGATTCAAATGGAGTATTCGAAGCCTCTACAACGAAGCCGAGGCCTGAGATATCCTCTCCCGAGAGCTGCGTTCAACTTGAATACTCTTCGAAGTTCCTCACGTCGCGCGGCATCAGCCAAAATAATGTATTTTCATAGACGTGGCACGACATGGCAGCTCAGTTGCCTTTCATTTTCGGATCCGCGGTCATGCCGGTCATGGACGGTATGAACAAAGGCTCCTGGCTCCTGATAAACCCCGACAGGTCGCGCTTTGGCCTCAAAACGACAACCGGCACAAAAATGCTAGATGGCCTCCCTCAAGAAAGCGACTTGCTTTTTGACGCCCCGAGGCTTATTGGAACAGCTTCACCAATACCTGGCTTTTGTAGCCAATTAGAGGCACCTTGCTGTGAAAAACCGTACAGTGCGATTGGCGGCCGCAACCTGGGACGGAAGCATCCGTGTTGTCATAGCGCCACATAGGGCCATGTACCCCCAAGGCGCACTCAAATGGATTCGAACAAAAAAAAATAGTACAGTGCTATCTACATGGCGAGATGTAAGTCACCCCATAGGTATAGGTCTAGATTTCAATACACAACTTCCCCACTCGGGTTCCCAGGAGTCACCATCGGGAGAGGTATAGGATGGACCCAAGCTGAATGTCATCGGTTGCCGGTTTCGACCTTAACGTTGCGTGGACGAGTGGGTAAGTGGCCTTTCATGGCATATGTATGGTGCTATTTCCCCAAGCAATTGGCTGGTTGGACTCGGAATGGTAAACTCTACTATGACAATAGATCCAGCATTCTGCGGAAGTTAGGCGTCCCGAGACCCGTGACCTGCGTAACCCAGGGTCATCCAACGTCGAAAGTGAAGAAGTATCAAGTATGGTGGAACGTACAGGGTCCCATCCGACGATGGCGGTGAATCCATCCGTCCCGCAACCCGGATTCGAGCCCTCTGTGATGTCGTTGAGAGCTGCGAAGCCGCCTCCATACAGCCAGGGGTTGAGGAAGCCAAGCGGTGGCTGGCCGCTCGAAGCCAGCCAGTCATTAAGCAGTGAGATTATGCCCGCCACAACCTGTAAATTAGCGGTCAAGGACGGACGACACAAATAAGAGGAGGGGGAGACACACTGGCGTCGCGGCGCTTGTACCGCTCCCCACTTGCTCGATTCCACCGGAGAAGAACCTAATTTCGCTGGCCTGCGCGGCGATGTCGGGAATACCGCGGCCAGAAGCGCTGCATCAAGTACAATTATGAATGAGTTGTTAGATCAAGTCATAGAAGCGAACGCACTTGTAAAGGCCTTGATACTGGTTCCCGAGGTTCCGGAGGAAGGTGGGCACGGCCTCCTCCTGGTAAGGAGGGCGCACAAAGTAGTCTGAGAAGCCGCCGCTGGAGAAACTCGCTGCGACCTCCGGCAGGAAATCCGTCGTTCCACCTACTGCGGTGACATAAGGACCTGCAAAAGCGTGGCGATGCGATGAGTACCCTAGGCCCGCACTCTAATCCGAAGGAAAACGCCACACGTACAGGTTGCGGGAAAACCGGCCCTGAACCGGATGGAGCCGTCTTCCTTCA
Source organism: Lactarius hengduanensis (assembly GCA_021525025.1). Lineage (NCBI taxonomy): Eukaryota > Fungi > Basidiomycota > Agaricomycetes > Russulales > Russulaceae > Lactarius > Lactarius hengduanensis. The sequence continues at coordinate 121,020 of JAKELI010000048.1, forward strand.
CGCAGTCCTCGCCAACGCCCTCGTTACCACTCGGGAGGAGGACGCTGACACCACGCACACCGAGCCGCGAGAACAGATCGCATACATACACCATAAATTCATGCGGAAGGGAATCCTCTGGAAGGCGGTCGTACGAGATACTGATGGTCTGAGGGATGTTCTCCTGGCCGAGGATGTATTCGAGAAAGGAGACGAAATTTTCATTCGACGGCCCCGGGGCGGTGCTGTAGAAGATGTGAGGGGTAGGATACGCCATGGCCTCGGCGTACTGGATGTCCACGTTTGCCTCAATTTCTGGGTGGGTTGGGTCGTACCCCCCACCGTTGACCTCTACGACGGCGAACGTCGCGTCAGCCGCATAGGAGCGATATTTCTGCATGAACGCCGCCAGGTCTCTCGGGCTCGGATAATCACCAAGAAATCCCACAACCCCGAGGACATTCCGGTCTGTCGCACCAGGTATATAGCCCCCCGTGTCGTACAGCCAGTGCAGGAACGACGGCATGACGTAATCGACTTTTGCGCGGCTCGATAGCACCGTCGCAGGCTCTCCCGATGTCGACTTCACCGCCCTGTCAGAGCGGATTCCTCGCTGTCTGCCATTGCGTGCGCGAGGAGATAAAGGACGTCGTCGGCACCACAGTCAACACGTGCCAGTGCAACGACGCGGGAAGCGCATAGCCGACGGTCCGGATAATGGTCTCATTGCTCTTGACGTGCCTGTAAAGCTGGTATGACGCGCCGAGGAGACTGTTGGCTTGGGTCACGGACACGCCTTTGAGCGCCAGTGAATTGCCGCCATATGTCATGGAGACGGACGAGGAGGATATGCCGTGGTGCTCGAGCCAGGAATTCACGAGCTCGAGCGTCGCTGGACGAGGTGCGACGAGGTCGGCCACCTGCTCCTTAGTCAGGTATGCACGATATCTACATCGGAACAGTGGCACTCGTTCCAACATGCGTTAGCGGGGGAGTGGTGGCGGACGTACCTTGGATGGCCGGGTTCACTGACCTCGTAGAGCGTGTCGACCACGGCATTCTCACGCTGAGGTCTGAGAGCAATGTAAAGGTCGATTGTAGTGCCAGAAGGCGGGTGGCCCAGGGCCTCCCAGTTCTTCGGGACGGCGTTCCAGGAGTGCTTGATGTGCATGTCGTTCCAAGGTGGTGAGATTCGGAGGGGCTTCGCAAGGCTACCCAGAAGAACAAGGACAATAACAAAGAGGACAGAGATACAATGGTAGTGCATGATTACAGGGACTCGGAGTGATCGATATGTGGTCTACTTTAAAACGAGTTGGTGAGGTCGAGGAGAAGGCCCGAGGTGAGTAAGGACTGGCACGGTAGAAGCTTGTATGGTGCATCGCTGTGACGCTGTCAGAGGTAAAAGTGGGTACTGTATTTCCGCGGGTTTTGATGCCGATGTGAATATAACACGTCATCGACTGGACGGAATTGGGTGAGGGTAAAGTCTGGCCAATTCTATGTACAGGGCGTGGGTTCGGGAATACCGCTAGCAAGTGAACTTGAATGGCAGTGGCCGCCGCCGCCACAGAGAGATTGTATTAATACATTGCGTTCCCGAGACCAATAAGAATGCCGGGGCCGGGAAGTTCAGAGAGATCTACGGACTGTGAGCGCTGTGAGCTTTTATGAGGCATTTCAAGTTCTACATGGGAAATGCATTCGGGAGCCGCAGAGGTAGAGGAGAGAGGGCGCGGGTTGCTTTCCGAGTCGATTTTGATGCGACTTAAGTTGGATACAAATGAAATATCCGAAGCCTCTACAACGAAGCCGAGGCCTGAGATATCCTCTCCCGAGAGCCCCGTTCAATCCTCTTCGAAGTTCCTCACGTCGCGCGGCATCAGCCAAAAGAATGTATTTTCCAGCCAATGTTCTGCCATCAATTCCATCATTGATAGGCCACCCGACAGGCAGAACCCCTCATGACTCATGGGCCAACCGATGTCGGCCGATGTGCCAGATTTTTCTGGAATTCATGGGCCACCCGACATCGGTTTGGAGCAAGGATGAGTGGGTAAGTGGCCTGTCATGGCACATGTATGATGCTATTTCTTGTAATTAGCTGGTTAGGTTCGGAAACGGAAACGGAAACGGAAACTCTTGCGTAAACTCTGCCATCTCAAAATAACTGTTCCAGCATTTTGCGGAGGTTAGGCGTTCCGAGTCCCGTGACCTGCGTAGCCCAGGGTCACCCAACGTCGAACGAAAGTGAAAAAGTATCAAGTCTGGTAGAACGCACAGGGTCCCATCCAACGATGGCCGAGAATCCAGCCATGTTACAGCCCGGATTCGAGCCCTCTGTGATATCGGTGAGACCCCGGGAACCCCTTCCGTACAGCCAGGGATTGAGGAAGCCGAGAGGTTTCTGACCTGTCAAAATCAGCCAGTCATTAAGCAGCGAGATTATGCCCGCTACAACCTGTAAATTAGCGGTCAAGGATGGACGACACAAATAGGAGGAGGGGGGGACACACTGGCGTCGCGGCGCTTGTACCGCTCTCCGCTAGCTCGATTCCATCGGAGATAAACCTGAATTCGCCGGCCTGCGCGGCGATGTCGGGAATGCCGCGGCCAGAAGCGCTGCGCCGAGCACAATTACGAATGGGTCAGATCAGGTCACAGAAGCGAACACACTTGTAAAGGCCTTGATACTGGTTCCCGAGGTCTTCGAGGAAGGTGGACACGGCCTCTTCCTGGTACGTCGGCCACTCAAAGTAGTCTGAGAAGCCACCGCCGGAGAAACTCGCTGCGACCTCCGGCTCGTGGCCCGTCGTTCCACCTACTACGGTGACAAAGGGACCTGCAAAAGCGGTGAGCGTCCAGACCCGCACTATACTACGTCCAATCTGAGAAAATTTGCCACACGTACAGGTTGCGGGAAATCTGGGCATGAACCGGACGGTGCCGTCGTCTCTCAGGCAAGTTCCTTTGCCGATACCGTCGTTACCACTCGAGACAAGGACGCTGACCCCACGTACACCGAGCTTCGCGAACTGGTCGCACACATTCGTTGCATATTCCATCGACATGAAACGCTCTTCGGTACCGTACGATATGCTGATGGTCTGAGGGATGTTCTCCTGGTCGAGAATGTATTCCAACCAGGACACATACCAGTCATCCATGCCCGACGGCCCTTGACCGGTGCTGTAGAAAATGTGAGGGGTCGGATACGCCATGGCCTCAGCATATTGGATGTCCATGTTTGCCTCAACGTGTGGGTGGGTCGGGTCGTACCCCCCGCCGTTGACCTCTACGACGGTGAATGTCGCATCGCCTGCTTCGGAGCGGTATTTGCGCATGAACGCCTCCAGGTCTGCCTGGCTCGGATAATCCCCTAAGAATCCCACGATCCCGAGAACATTCTCGCCCCGAGTATTGGGTGTATAGGCATCCGTGTCGTACAGCCAGCGCAGGAACGACGGTGTGACGGGATTGACTTTTGCACGGCTCGATAGCACCGTCGCAGGCTCTCCCGATGTCGGCTTCCTTGCCCTTTCAGAGCGATTCCGCGGTGTCTGCCATTGCATGCTCGGGGAGACAAAGGACGTCGTTGGAGCCACAGTCAACACGTGCCAGTGCAGTGCCACGGGAAGCGAATAACCGACAGTGCGGACAATGGTCTCGCCCCTCTCGATGTGCCTGTAGAGCCGGTACGATGCGCAGAGGAGAGTGTTGGCCTGGGTCACGGACACGCCTTTGAGCATGAGTGTATTGCCGCCGTGTGTCATAGAAATGGACGAGGAGGATATGCCGCGGTGCTTGAGCCAGGAATTCACGAGCTCGAGGGTCTCTGGATGCGGTGCGACGAGGTCGGCCACCTGCTCCTTAGTCAGGTATGCACGATATCTACATCGGAGCAGTGGCACTCGTGAGAACATGCATTGGCGGAGGAGTGGTGGTGGACGTACCTTGGATGGCCGGGTTGACTGACCTCGTAGAGGGCGTCGACGACGGCATTCTCACGCTGAGGCCTGAGAGCAATGTAAAGGTCGATTGTAGTGCCAAAAGGCGGGTGGCCCAGGGCCTCCCAGTTCTTCGGGACGGCGTTCCAGGAGTGCTTGGTGTGCACGTCATGCCACAGTGGTGAGAGGGGCTTCGCAAGGCTACCAAGAAGAACAAGGGCAATGACAAAGAGGACGGAAATACAATGGTAGTGCATGATTACAGGGTGTGACCGATATGTGGTCTACGTTAAAATGAGTTGGTGAGGTTGAGGAGAAGGTCCCGAGGTTCAGAGTAAGGATTAGAACGGTGTGAGCTTTTATGGTGCATCTCTGTGTCGGAACTAAACTCGAGGGTCAGAGGTAGAAGTGAGTACTGTATTACCGCGGGTTGCATTTGGTTGTGATGCCGAGATAAATAGAACATGCCATTGACTGGGACAGGATCAGAGATATCTATGGAGTGAGCTTTTGTGAGGCATTTCTACATCGGAAACGAACTGGGAAGCCGCAGACATACTGTAAAGGAGCAAGGCCACTGTGTAGTACTACATAGGGTACTCTACCCTCAGGCGCACAATGGATTCAAAAAAAAAAACCAAGGCCGCGCGGGTTGCTTTCCGAGTCGCGGGGATCGGCATCAGAAAAATCATATCCACTCCCCTTCCCCTTTGGCGCCTTTCCTCTTTTTTCTGCCCCTTCTGGGTACTTCCACCGTACCTTCTTTGGGCTCTTAGGTCACCACCGGACTTCTTGCCACTTTCAGTTTTTACGATACATTAGAGTATTAGGATGTAATCTTGTGCACGATGATCTACATGTTTCAAGTTATTAACAAAAATAGACTGCTGCCATCACTGGCATCGTCACATTCATCGTCACCTCTGTCGCCGCCTTGCCATCGTCATCACGCACTTCGTCGTTGCCATTGCCATCTTTGTTGTGCGCTTCATCGTCGCAGTCGTTGCCCGGTCATGGTCATGTTGTTGTCACTTTGTCATGGTCGTGGTCGTGGTCGCAGTTGCGTCGTCGTTGGTATTGCCGTCGCCGTAGCTGTCGGCATCACAGTCGGGGTAGTGGGAACGTGGTCCGGGTGGGGGTGGCAGGGGTGGCAGGGAAGTTGGGCTACATGTAAGTCTCGGGGTATCTCCGGTATGCCAGTTTCGACCTTATTACTACTGTAACTTTACGTTGAGTAACTGGCCTTTCATGACATATGGCACTATCGCACTGGCACCGAGCAGGTTAACCGTTGGTCAGCCTGGAAAAGTAAAATCTACTTTTTAAATAAACAACTCCGAGTCTTGCACTGGCACCAACTAGCTTTTGGGATGCCAGTGAGCGAAGGCAGGTAGAAATAGAATTTTTGCGATGACAAGGCATTCAGGGCAAGTGTGGCTCGGATGTTTATTACCACTCTACAATTCTACAGTAACGCGACTGTACAGTATCTCGACACTTTGTATGGACGCTATTGAAACGCGATAGTCTCGGCATCGGGAAAACCGTTCCGCGTAAAACCCGTTCTAATTAACAATAATGTATTAAGCGCGCTAAGAAATTGAAAATCCGGGCGGGCGCCTTTTGTCCAGAGAGCGCTATTAAAAATCTATTCAGTGTATTATAAAATTTCCTTAAATTTTCGTACATATGTCTGTCAAGGAAATTTTTCCTCAAGCACTGTCGGACTCTCCCAAACTAAGGAGACCATGACGTTGCTTTCCTCTAAATTCGGGACCAAGCCCGCGCTTTCACGGAGGAGAGTGAGGCTTACTTGCTACCTGACGGTACGTGATTGTTGACTTGTCTCTAGTGTCGAAGTCGTCTATTGTCGACAGACAACGTGTTGAATGGGACCAAGTTCAGGGCCGAACAGCAGATCAAAAAGATAGACAGCACAAAGCGCAACTAGTAAGCGACTTGCGTCGAGACAACGATTCTATTGCTGACTTCTTTTGGCAGTCTCACTGGCATCACCAAGCTTTTGGATGTGAACAATGCAGGGACATGCACCGCATCCCAATTCTGACTGAAGGTGACTCCGCCAAGGCGCTCATGGTGGCTGGTCTCGGTGTTGTTGGATACTGAAGAACGAGGAGATATTAAGAAAATCATGGGTCTTCGGCACAATCTCGCATTTAGCAAGAAAAAGGCATTGTTAGGAATGGATGTTGCAATTCACGGTACGCTCTCACACTCGCGTCGCCAGTATGCGCTATCATGATGTACAGTCTATTCGTCGTGCATTGCAGCCTGTTACCTACCTTGATCACGACACGGACGAGATTTCGTGTTCCAACAAGGAGCCATTCTTTTCTCGATGACCAACTTGAACGATGTTCACTCGATTCCGCCCGTGATCAGGGCGGAAAGGACCATGCCTTGGCGCATTACATCTTCACGGAGCCGGCGCCAATCACGCACGCGATACTCAACTATCTCGGGGAAGATAACGACGACATTGAACTTGGGAGGTATGTCACAGTCGTCGCCACTTCGTCGCGGCCGCGATCAGTGCGGTCGACTCCGTCATTGTCGTTGTCGCCTCGTCGTCGGCGTGGTCGTTGTCGCTTGTTGTCACCACGGCCATTGTCGTCGCCGTTGTGGCTGCGGTCGTCCGAGTCTTCGTCACTTCGCGGTCGTCGTCGTCATCGCTCGTTGCCACCGCGGCCATTGTCGTCGCGTCGCGGTCGATGTAGTTGGTGTTCTAGTTGCGTCAGCGTTACTTTTTGCAGCCGCGGCCGTCGTCGTCTTCGTCGCCGCTGCGGCCACGGTCATTGTGGTCGTCCGTCGTCTTCGTCGCCCCCTCTTCGCGACTGCGGTCACTGCGGTAGTCGTCGTGGTTGTTGCTGTCCTCGCGTCCCCGCTGCAACCACAACCGCCCTTCGTCGTCACCCATGTCCTCATCGTGGTTGAGTCGGCCCATCTTGCGTCGGCGGAATGCCCCGGTGGTGGTGTGGTGGTGGTGGTCCGGGTCCGGGTCCGGGTTGGGGTCGGGTTCGTACGCGACCGCGTCGGGATCGTCATGGTCGGGATCGCGCGGGGTGGTGGTGAGACGCGGTGGAAGCCATCGTTTGCGGCGGCGTCGTCGTCGTCGTCGTCGTCGAGAAGTGAGGGGGTCGTCTGCCATCATCGCACGCTCCACGGCAACGAGAAAACGGCGAGCACGACAGCACCAAAGAAGGTGTCTGGCGTAGCTCGTCGGTTTCACCCCTGCGTGAAGGTGTACGCCGATGGACTCTGGTGCTGAGCGCCGAGGGAGAGGCGAGCGGAAATGCGGAGTCAAAAAAAATAAAGCAAGTCACGTTGTTATGTTGATTGTTGCTTTTCCCACGTTCCCTTTCCCTCGCACCGTCCGACAACCTTCCATCCATTTCAGCACTTTCCCTGCGCACCCTCCTCCACTCCATCCGCCATTCCTTCCTCCACTTTCTGGGCCCACCCGCCGTACACCATATACTCCCCCCATAATGGACCTAAAGCAACCAAGATGCTACCTCTCCAATGGCAAACCCCGGAATGGGAGAAAACAACCGTGCGTTTTTTTTAATCCCTGAAACGTTTTGATATTGATCCCAGGCCCTCCCACTGCCACCCAACTTGCCGTGGCTCTTACAATTACAATCATTCAATGCACAGAGACAACGTCACCGCCGCTACTACCGCCCTAGCCATTGCCACGTCATCAAACAGTCGTAAGTCCAAACACAAACACGTCCTCCCCTTTCATCCCTACTAACTAGCTGCTATTACCCTTATTGCGCCTACCGTATAAGACACCACCGACGGTGCCACTCCCGCAATTAAAAATAGATTAGTACAAGTCCATTGAAGCTACAACGCGCTGACGTTTATTGCAGGTCGTCATTCATGAAAAAGTTCAGATCCCGTTCAGACGTTGAATACGTTTTTTTTCACGCAATTTTTTCCTCCACGGAGACCGATTCGGTGACAAAGTAAAGTATAGCAAATACTCTACACATCCCCGTTTGCGTGGTTCTCACATTTCGTCGTAAATGGAGACGTTCTAGTTTAGATGGGTGAGTTCCACGATATCATCCAAAACCACCACTGCATGGTTCTGCTCGAAGCCAACCAACGGTGAAGGTAATGAGGGTTCCAATCTTTGGAAGATGGTTTCAAGCATAAGTCTCTCGAAGTAAAACCTGCGGCCGGAACCACATCATCTGTTTTCTGTCTGCCTTCATGATGATCGGTTCTGAGTCGCCTTCACCGTCAGTTGATGTGAACACCAGTGGCCATCACCGACGCAGCCTCACGCAGGCGAAGCACGTGATGCGACTGTCTTGTGGTACGTCAACAGTTCTCTGCGAGCTAGTTGTCTTACGGTCAATGCATTATTTGTTTAACGCAAGGAGAGCTCGTACCTTCACGATGCAGCCGTCTTTCCACCGACCACATGTTGACCCACGCACTGGCAGGACCCTTGTCGAAGTTAGTAAGTAAGCGACTCCATCGTATTGAATCCACCACATACTCATCAACAAGTCGAACAGTCCCACACATACGGCGTTGGAGATTTGGACATCATCAGCCTGCACGCGACATAGCCTGTTCAGTGTCGTACCTACCCAAGCCGGAGAAGATTGTTTTACTTTACACCATTTAATGTACATTAGCTACAACTTTTGACCAAATAATGAATAATTTTAATCTTTCTGCTTTCTGAATGAAACATTTCTCGAACCATTTCACAAAATTTGTTCACAGATTAGTTCAAACTGAATGCAAATTATCCTTAATTAACAGAGGACTTAATTAAAACGGAAAATGGGCGCTAACTGCTAATTAATCCTAATTAACGCTAATTAGCAAGGAGGTATTTTCCCGATGACTCTCTGTTATCCATGATCTCGTACGGACCTTCTGTCCACGCCATCGGGCCGCGCGATTATTCTTTCCAACACTAGTATCTCCACCATTTTGCGGAAGATAGGCGTTCCAAGACCCGTGACCTACGGAGACTAGGGTCACCCCGAAAGTAAAGTAACATCTGGTGGAACGCACAGGATCCCATCCATCGACGGCGGTGAATCCATCCGTCCCACAGCCCGGATTCGAGCCCTCTGTGATGTCATTGAGAGCTGCGAAGCCGCCTCCGTACAGCCAGGGGTTGAGGAAGCCAAGCGGCGGCTGGCCCCTCAAAACCAGCCAGTCATTAAGCAGCGATATTATGCCCGCCACAACCTGTAAACTGGCGGTCAAGGACGGACGACCCAAATAGGAGGAGGGGGAGACACACAGGCGCCGCAGCGCTTGTACCACTCTCCGCTAGCTCGTCCCCGCTGGAGAAGAGCTTGAATCTGCTGGCCTGCGCGGCGATGTCGGGGATACCGCGGCCAGTAGCGCTGCATCCAGTACAATTACGAATGAGTTGTTCGACCAAGTCATAGAAGCGAACGCACTTGTAAAGGCCTTGATGCTGGTTCCCAAGGTTCTGGAGGAAGGTGGACACGGCTTCCTTCTGGTAAGGTGGGCGCTCAAAGTAGTCTGAGAAGCCACCGCCGGAGAAACTCGCTGCGACCTCCGGCTCGTGGCCCGTCGTTCCACCTACTACGGTGACATAAGGACCTGCAAAAGCGTGGCAATGTGGTGAGCGCCCTGGGCCCGCACTCATGTACTATCCTAATCCGAAGGAAAACGCCACACGTACATGTTGGGGGGAAATTGGGCATGAACCGGATGGAGCCGTCTTCCATCACGCAGTCCTCGCCAACGCCCTCGTTACCACTCGACAGGATGACGCTGACGCCACGCGCACCGAGCTGCGAGAACAGGTCGCACACCTGCACTATATATTCATGCGAAAGGAAATTCTCTTCAAGGCGCTGGTACGACATGCTGATGGTCTGAGGGATGTTCTCCTGGCCGAGGATGTATTCGAGAAAGGAGACGAAATAGTCATCCATGCCCGACGGCCCCTTGCCGGTGCTGTAGAATATGTGAGGGGTTGGATACGCCATGGCCTCAGCGTACTGGATGTCCACGTTTGCCTCTTTGTGTGGGTGGGTTGGGTCGTATCCCCCACCGTTGACCCGTACGACAGTGTACGTCGCGTCATCTGCATCGGAGCGGTATTTCTGCATGAATGTCGTCAGGTCTGTCGGGCTCGGATAATCATCTAGAAGTCCCACAATCCCGAGGACATTCTGGTCCGTCGCACCAGGTATATAGGCCTCCGTGTCGTACAGCCAGTGCAGGAACGACGGTGTGACATATTTGACACCAATGCGACTCGACAGCATCGTCTCGGGCCCTTCCGATGCCAACTTCCCCAGCCACGCTGCTGCCCCGCCAGAGAGATTCCGCGGTGTCTGCCATTGCGTGCGAGGGGAGACGAAGGACGTCGTCGGCACCACAGTCAACACGTGCCAGTGCAGCGGCGCGGGAAGCGCATAGCCGACAGTCCGGATAATGGTCTCATTGCTCTTGACGTGCCTGTAGAGCTGGTATGACGCGCCGAGGATAGTGTTGGCCTGAGTCACGGACACGGCTTTGAGCACCAGTGTATTCCCGCCGTGTGTCATGGAAACGGACGAGGAGTATATGCCATGGTGTTCGAGCCAGGAATTCACGAGCAAGAGGGTCTCTGGACGCGGTGCGACGAGGTCAGCCACCTGCTCCCTAGTCAGGTACGCGCCATATCTGCATCAGAGCAGTGGCACTCATGAGAACATGCGTTAGCAGAGGAGTGGCGGTAGGCGTACCTTGGATGGCCGGGTTCACTGATCTCGTAGAGCGCGTCGATCAAGGCGTTCTCACGCCGAGGCTTGAGAGCAATGTAAAGGTCGATTGTGGTGCCAGAAGGCGGATGACCTAGGCTCTCCCAGTGCCTCGGGACGGCATTCCAGGAGTGTTTGATGTGCATGTCGTTCCAAGGTGGTAAGAGGGGCTTTGCAAGACCCCCAAGGAGACCAGTGGTAAGGATGGAGAGCACAAAGATACAATGGTAGCGCATGGTTACGGGTGGTCGGCGAGATAGTGTCTACGTCTACGACGCAATGGGGTTGTAAGGTTGAGCGATTTTCGTAGAGCGGAAACCTTTGGAACAGTGTGAGGGTTTTTATGGCGCATTTTTACACGGGAACAGGAATTTAGATCTGAGGGGCGAGATGATAGCGAATATGACCGCGGGTTGCTTTTATGATATGAACAAGAGACTGGGACGGGATTGAGCGAGGGTGAAGTCTGACCAAGTCCAATACTACGTCACGGGGAATCCGGAGAACGGGTGGTCAAGGGTACATGACCGTTATGGGCTACGGGCTACGCCTAGATGAGAAATCCGGGCAAGCCGCTAGCAAATGTTCGTCGGCGAGCACCTAGCTGATGCTGTTCCACTGACAGGTCCGGCCGACCTATTCACGGGCTTGATCCGAGGTAGAAGCCAACAGGAAGTCGATTGATTCAAAGCAAATACAACAGTCGCGGGATCTCTTGAAATGACATGGAGCTGGAGGCATTGAAAGTAGTTCCAGGATTCGCTGGTCGCTGCGACCTCCGGCTGGTCCGTCGTTCTGCCGACCGCAGTTAACCCAGGAACCGGCAAAAGCATGGCAATGTGACGTAGCAATATAGCAATAGTCGTCGGCCCAAGGGAAGCGCCGTAGGCTGTAATGAGGGAAACGAAAATGGAAATACACGATGAGAGGACGCACACCCAAATGGAAATGGAAATCCAAGTTAGAAATCGTTAATATTTGCTTAGCAATAGTTACTCTGGACGTTTCCCGGCCCAGTGAGCGACCTGCATTGGAGAAAACGCCACGTGGGGTTACAGGACAGTGGCAAAACCGTCGTTGGTCGTCCAGCCCCCTTGGCTGACGCCGTCATCACCACTCGAGATTTTAAAGAGGATGCTGACGCGGCCGAGCTGCGCAAACAAGCACACATACGTCGGATATTCTTTAAATTCTCGTCGGCGCCGTACGACGTACTGACGGTCTGTGAGATCCTGGTTGAGGGTGTAGCCGAGCCAGGAGAGGTGCGTGTCTCTCTCACCCACGGCGATGCCCCGTGCATCGTCCCGGTCGTGGTCCAGCTCGGTAGCTAAGCCCCCCAGGACAACACGATGCCTTCGTGCTCGGCAGGCCCGTGGGATGCGTCGGGCGCTGCTTGATGCGCCGCCACCCGAGTTCGCAGATCAACTCGACATGCGGTTGGTGTCAGTTTCTACCAAACTTCTCTAACAAAAACTGAACACTCGCACTGACATTGACATTGACATTGATTCCCTGAAACTGCCGCGCCGGTCGTTTCACAATCAGCGAGCAGGGCTGGTCCCCAAGTCGCCAACCGAGGAAACGAGAGACGCGTGTATCATCATCGGAACAGCCTGAGACCGACCAGAGAACCACCACCCTCGGGCACCTCGGCCCACGGGACAGTATTCCACCAGACCAAATTCCATGCATGATCCCAATATGAACACTCCCGGTGAGCGCCTGCGTCAGCATCAGATAGGCACTGCGCCGAGCCAGTGCCATATCAGTGGCGCAAGTTCAGCTGAACATCATTGCGCTTCCATCTCGAAACTGAAACCGAAAGCTGACGACTCGAACTGGCGAGGGAACGATGGTCTGAACTCGGGCACCACAATCTACTTTTGGAGCGCGGCAGATACAGTAAGGGCCGAGCTTACAGTAAGTTACTGTAAGTGGGGTTTACTGTGCGCCAGCTATCTTTGTAAGTTATGAGTAATGGAACTTGCTCTTTTGCGACTTGGTCTGTGTCTCGGACATGTACCCCGGTAATAAAATGGGTCAAAAAAAAAACAAAGAACTTGCTCTTTACAGTAGTAACTGCCTTTACTGTACGAGACCCGCCCGTGTTCTTTTTTTTTTTTTGATCCATTTTTATTACTGGGGTCCGCCCGCCGTGTTCCAACGGAATCCAACCAAAGGCTTCACCAGCAACATTACAGTACTGTAATGTTCGGGACGGACTAAGCCCAACCCGTTACTGGATTTTTGTCCTTTCCAGAAGTAAACATGAACACAAAAAGTGGAGCCTAATTCACAAGTGCGTTTGCCAGTGGGTTTATCGTTTCCTCAAGCGCCAACTAGAAACTGAAAACGCGACATCCACCCAACGGGTTACGCTGGCAGTCATCACAGTACCGCATTGGCTGCACTGTAACGCCACTTGTAACTTAAATGTCATGATGCTGCCAGATCCTCCGGCATTGACAGAGATAGAAAGGATAAGGACCAGAAAGTCAAATCACCTTCCCCCCCGCGACCCAGAGTGCCGGGACTTTCCCGAAGGAGAACACAGCAACGACGAGATGGCGTGATGCAACCATCATCATTCACAGTCCCTCGATCTCGACTCGCGCTCCTGTGTGATCTCTTCCTCCCGCGTTGTACCCTTCTGATACTTTTTTACTCGCAATATCAGTGTTAGAAGTTCATTTTTAAATTCGAACTGCAAGTCGAACTGAGTAGTCTTGGTCGGAAGTCTTTAATTTGTTGAGCGCTCCGACACTCACAACCTTCAACACGGGGCCTGGCAATCGATACAGTAACGGTTTCAGTAGTTGACAGCTGAGCGTCTCTATTCAGGTATCTTAGACAACTACTGTATACAGACCGTTCCATCCCTAGACAACACGCACTTAACATAATGGAAATTTCTTTTTCTACCTTTGTCCTTTTCCAACTCAACAACTCAGCGTACAATGTCGTACATACAACCCATTTCATGCACAGCAGAAAAAGAGGGCTAATAAAACAGGTGGGGAGAAGTGCCAGTGGAACAGGGAGCGCAAGTGGACGACGACGACTTACATGGAAAAGGAAAGAAAGGGGGAAAGGGCTGGGGAGAAAATACAGCAGTGGTGTGGGTGACACGTCGACAACAAGAGACGATTGATAAGAAAGAGACGACAGGAGTGAGGTAAAAAAGACGCGAGCTGTGGGATAGGATAGACACAAGCGAACAGAGACACGACACAGGATGGTTTGCACGTATTGGAAACAAAGTTATGTGATGTAACATGGCAAAGAATGATGGTTGGATGGGCGTGCCGAGACGCCATGGGATGTAGATGGATAGAAAAATGCATAAAACACGAATTGCAGGAGACAGAACGCGTGTCCAGAGTTAGTTAGGATTTACCCTTAAGTGACTGGACCAGAGACCGAATACCAAACTTGTGCCCGTGACCATGCCCATGCCCATGCCCATGTCCATGCCCGTGACTCGGCGGTGTGGAAGTCCCAGTAGATAACACTTTGGACTCGGGCGTAAAGCCCATTTTCGCTAGCTTGTTAGCACGTGACACCGCTTGCGCGCGCTCGTTGCCACGGCGCGCAACGACGTCAACAGGTGATGGCGCCACATAGTTAAACAGCGTTGAATCTCGCATCGGCTCAGTGACCACGCGGCTTAGCGGTGCGCCTCGTGCGTAATCAGGATCAGGGGTGCGCGAACGGAAGGGTGGTGGTGGGGACGCGGTTACAACGGGTGCGGACTTGAGGGTGGTGGCTAAAGGGACAGGAGGACTAGCGTCATCGCTGAGATTCTCTAAGGATGGTGCACGTGCAAGTCGCGGTGATTGGATCGGCGTGCGGACGGAATGGGTCTCAATGGACCTGCGAGGCCCTTCACTCTCTGACCATGTCGGCGCGGCTGACCGTGAACGATGGCGATTCTCGTGTACACCTTGGTCAGACGGAGGAACGAGGAGACCTATGTGATGGTGGCATAAGCATACGTGATCACCATTTGAACCAAGATTAAACTCACCATCACCAGATTTAAGTAAAATTTCACTCGTATGTGGTTGGGGTACCCGCCCTCTCCAAGACAGTCCCACTTTGTAATCCGCGCTGATATTTCTATCCGTCCCTGTGGAGCCCACCCCAGATGTCGAGCGTCGTGATGGTGGAAGATCGAACGACGTTCTCCCAGCAGCGCTGGCACTGGCACTCCGCATCTTCCCACCTAGAAGTCGACGATGTTCCCACGGGTCGGCATCGGTAGAGTCAAGAGCCGTGTTCTCGCTCACGTGCCGCTCAATGCGTAACACTGCATTCGCGCTGTGTACACCCATCCCACCAAGTTCTTCAGCTTCTTTGAACCTGCGCTCCAGCCGGAGGCTCTCGCCAAGAGCAGCGAGCCGAGCACTGAGAGGGATATCATCGCCTTCCCGGGCAGTCAGGACCTGGCCCCGCGCAAGTGCCACGAGAGCCTCAGCCTGGGCGTAAGACGACACACTTGAAGTGTCTAGGCCTGTGAGCGGCGGGGGTCGATGCGTATACACATGAGATTTTGCATCTTCGATACCCGGGGGGAGCACTGCAGACAACGGAGCAGGGGTGCGGAGGCTCGCGGTAGACACCGGCGTGGCAGATAGAGTGGTGCTAAGCGAATCGCCACGACCGCGCACATCGCCAAGTTCAGGCACCTCGTCAACAGGGACATCGAGGCTGAAGGGGAAGTCCATGTCTTGCGTTGATAGGTCTCCCGCGATCATTCGGCTGCGCACGGCGTCGACACCGTACTCTTCGTCCTCGTCCTCATCCTCGCTCTCCTCACTGAGACGACCATCGTGCCCCGGACTAGTGCCGAACGGTGTACGACCTGGGCTCTTGCCGCGAGAACCGGAGACAACATTTGGTTCTGAAGAAGGGGAATGGAGGGAGCGTGAGGGTTGTGGAGGTCGAGAGACAGAGATCGAGACTGGCGGGACGCTGCCACCCGGGCTGGTGCTCGAACCGGATGATCCCCCATTGGAACGGATGATACCAGGGCGGACGGAAGGACTACCTTCTAGACCTAATCCGCTGAGCCCCAACGCGAGTGCAGAGGGCGATGAAGAGAGAGGCGATGTTGGAGAGGAGGTGGTGTTGCTCGTGGTGTTGCTCGTGGCGGTACCCGTACTTATGTCGGGTGTAGCACCGCCGGGTGTACTGTGGGAGGAGAGCACCTCGGTGCTCGATTTTCTGAAAATGTGTAGAAGTGAATACTTAGAACCGAGTCGTCGCGCATGGGAATGGTGGTTGCGCTCAGCGCCGTTTCCTGCCGAGCTGGGGCGACGTGAACGTCTATGTGAACGACGCGGAGGTGGGTGTACGTCAGTGGGCTGTAAGGAAGGGTGGCGGGAGGGGGAGGGAGGTAAATCGAGAGTTTCGGGAGGTGGCCAGGTGGAGTCTGGCAAGGCAATGGCACCATCTTGAAGTGAGCTGCCTGGACGGAAGAGAAGCACGGCATTTTCGATCGAGCGCTTGACGCCTAGACGACGCATAACGTGTGTAGTCATGCATTCTGGGCCCTCACATGCACATAACGAGCCGTGGCGCTCACGGCAATGCGAAATGGGCTCGGGGTCATCAGGGGGGATGCCGCCAAGAAGGGTCTCGCGCTCGACAAGATCACGATCTTTGTTTGCGACCCAGTCACGAATGGCGTCGGCGCATGCAAGCCAACCATTTTGCCTGGCCAGAAGTTCAGGGGTAACACCACGTTTGTCGGCACGGTCTGGACGTGCGCCATGACGGAGAAGGGTGAGGACGACTTGAGTATGACCGTTTGCGGAGGCAAAATGAAGAGGTGTTGAACCTGTTGTGCCAATGATGGGAGCAGAAGGGGAGCGCGTCTTATCGGAGTAACGACGAGATAATCTGGAGCGATGCACAGGGGCGGGGAGTCAGCGCCGAGGTCAGATGGATAACACGAAGGACAAGGGGTAAGGGATGACGCCCCGGAGTGCTGAGAGCACAGCAACGACGGAGGCATTTGGGGAGAGAGGGGGAAAGTCCTGAAGTACCGAGCACATAGACATACCTTGGAGCGTTTACGTCCGCGCCATTGTCTATCAACAATCTGACAACCATATCAGTTTCCACCGGAACAGGCAGCATGGAGTGGAAGTACGCCGTCGATCACCGAGTTGATGGGTTGTCCATGAGAGAGTGCATATTTTGCGAGACCAATATTGCCGGTCACTGCAGCAGAGTGTAAACCGAGATGTGGGACTGTTGAAAGGGGCACCCAGTGAAAATTTGATCGCATATATTTGAAAAAAAAAGGTAACTTACACTCGGTAGTGACGTTGAACTTTGCCTCTGCCTTGTGAAATCTCGAGCCGTGAGGCATGGCAGAGGGATGGGGGCAGTGGAATGGGGTAGCAGAGGGGTGTGTAGAGGGTGTGGGTGTGGGTGTTGATGTGGATGTGGTGGTTGTAGGAGAAGAGAGGGTTATAGCATCCCGATGGAGTACGAGGACGATGCGAAAGAGGAGTGAGGTTGGGTGAGCGGGTGTATGCGCGAGACAACGACCCATTTGACGGCCGGCTGTTGTGTTTAATGCCTCCGTCACCGGGATCTCGGTTCCTTATTTGGTCTAATCGTTCCACCGTGCTTCCATATTCGGCCATCCTTCTGCCCTCCGATCACCATCACCGCCCAGTTGACCACTTCACTGCGGCTGCCATTCTACTGTAAACAATCTACTGGCCCACAGACTCCCGATCCCCAGGCGTGCTATCTCCACATCGTACACTTGACATCTTTCACACCCGATTCTTTCCTTCGGGTTTGATTAATTTGATTACCACTCCGTATTTATTGTTTTCTTCCACACCGCGCCATTGTCAGATGCCGCTCAGGTCCATCATTTTCACAGCCCATCGCAACATACTGTATTTGGATATACTCTCAGTGCATCCTATAGAACTCACTCTTACCACTACTCAACGCCAACCCGGATCAAGTCCTCGCCGGGCTCCCCGCGCCCATACTCTTTCTCCCATTCCCTCTCCCTTCCTTAATTTCTGTTCGGGCATGACGCATGACGATCCACGCTCCCTACCGCACTCCGTATCTGCCCCTATATACTCTGTACATCATTTTCCAATTCAACGAAAATCACACGCATGCGTGCTTCGCAGAAGCCGTGGATGATTGGAGTCTCCTTCCAGTCCATAACCACCTGATTGATTGACCAACCAAGCAACGCATCGCATCATCAGACGATTTGCGCGTTAAGATGCAGTGCCACTTGGCCCATCCTTGATCCAACCAATACGACGGCTCGCCAGGCACCCATGGCCAAGATGGCAGGTGGCGGCTGGAGGGATCTCATATGGCCTCGTCAGCAGGATTCCCAAACAAGGAATCCCACCCACACCGCAATCCACTCGTCCCGAAGTCGCCTGTTCGGCTCGTGTAACGGGTTCTGGAATTAAAAACCGCAACGAGGGAGGATCCTCAGGTGCGGTGCCGACCGGTATGAATACTAGAGGCGAACGTGCAGACGAGTGAAGTTTGTACATGTGCAGGGCTTAATCGCGACATTTTCGCCTGAATCCTGAATTACGGCCGGGTGTACGTTGCTGGCGCGCATACAGTACGGTATGATCACTGCGAACTACCGGGCGTTTCCATTGTTCAGTCGCCAACATCCACTGCCAGTGCTCGCTCGCAGCTCTAATCCATGATCCACGTCAATCCTCCCTTCGTTCTCCAATCCGAAGATCTCCGTCAAGTAAGCGTTATCTCTCACCGACTGGCGGAAGCTACAGTGGTGGGGAACCAATTTAATCGATCAATCAAATCTCCGGTTCGCCCAACTTGAGCAATTCGGGGATACACGCACTGGTTGGGGTCCGCCAGCGCGCAAAGCCCTAGGTCAACAAACCCGACCACGAGCAATGAACGGGTCTCTGGTAAACGCGAACAGCGTTTGTGCAGCGGTTTTCCGGCAATCCACTATCCGTTAGACATTTCCTCGTTCAGACGGTTCTTTAGCCGGTCTGAGGCGAAGCGAGGAACGAGCGAAGGCGTAGAGCATAGTCTTTGCGCGAGCGGACAGGGCGGCACGTGCTCATTCCTTTCCTCCGTGCCGCCACCTGTCCACCCATATTCTCAGCCGGTTCAAAGAACCGTGTCTTTTATTTTCGAAATATTATTACTTTCTGCTATCCCCAGTTACCTTCTCAACCACAATAACTTTTATCCCCATTATCCAACCATCGAAATATGCCGCGCATTATTGAAGACCCCACTCAGGCTGTCTGCCCAAGCTTCGAAGATGCCGGGTGGGATTTCCTACGACAGTCGATGATTGATGCCCATCAAGGGGCCGTTCCCCTAACCCCCGAAGAAGCTACTCAGACACTCAAGAACGCTTGGGCCCGTGAGAATGGTGCCAAGCTCGCCGCCTGGAACGCTCAAGTCGAGCAGGACCGCGCCGACCAGGCGGAACAGGACAGGCTTGCCCAGGAGGAAGCCGACGCCCAATTGGCGCTACATCAGAAGGAGGCCGAGGACCAACTCCGGGAAGCTGAGAAAAAGAAGCCCAAGTTGAACGACTTCGATCCTGACCGTGTTATCAGCGATTGGATCGAACCGAGGCCAGCCCCATATGCCGTCAACAGACTCAACAATCTCGAATACGTCGAGCTTGACTACTTCACCACGAAGGGCTGCATTGAGGCCGGCGCTGACACCGAGGGCTCAGCCAACCTAGATACCCTCGCCTTCACCCAACTCGATGGCACCATATCGGTGCGACCGTTGGCTGCGGTCCGGTCCTCGAAAAACATAAGAAACGACGAGGACCTCAGCTGGGAAGAAATGCTGCAGGGGAAAAACGTAATGCTCCGCTTCATGGCAAAGTCCACGACATGGCCACAAGCCCATGCTCAATCACTCGCCGCATTCTTTGTCGCCCTAGAGCTGCACCCGAGGACCGCGCAGATAAACGGCAAGCGTGCCCTCCTCCTTTATCAAAGCCGAGCCAGGCGCGAGTGGTACACAGCCCTCAAGCGCAACGAGGGTTTCAATATCGAACACATCGGGGAAGGCCTCCTCCGCACTGCCGCGGACGAGGTCGACAGACAGGCCCAGAGAGAAGAGTTCGAACAGGTACGAACCCTCGCACCTTGCACTCTTATACACCCGCTAATCATGCCCTTCCTTTCCCTTCCTTTCCCCATTTAATCTTTTCTCCCACACCCTGTCAACATCCTTCACCCGCTCCGCTACACCGCCGTGCCATTTCCTGCTATAACACTGCCGTCCCTGCCCCTCCGCTACCGGTCATGCCATGCTTTTTCTGCCACGTCCTCATCCCGCCATCTGCCAAAAATGTCATGCCATGCTATTGCCCACTCTGCCTACTCCCCATGCCGCGCCTTTCCCGCACACCCCTCCCAGTTCCGCAAATCAGTGCGCGTTGCTATAGACTCTCCTGATAGGCGTACACCCTCCAGGCGTCACCGCGATCGTGACCGCAGGACACATAGCCGGGCCCACTCCCCGTCGCCACGCCGAGGAGAGTCATCGAGAAAACGTCACCGCTCTCGATCGCCGCCGGACTCCTCTCCTGACCATCCTGTGAAACGCTCCAGGGGCAGCCCCGGGCGTGTCAAGCGCGGAAAATCGGAGTTTTTTCCGTCCGGCGCAGGCCCGCGTGGGGGCGTCTGCGCCGTCTGCCTTGGCCGCCACGAACACGTCTTCGCCAGATGCGAAGGGCCCAAGTTATGGGACGGAACCGCAGCCGCCGCCAGGAAGAACGAGCAGGGGAAGTTGGTCGCTGCCGACGGGCACCCACTCTGCTTCGACTGGCAGGTGCCGAGGGGTTGCGCCTCCTCCAGCCACCCCGATCGGCACAGATGTTCGGGATGCGGAAAGCCCGGGCACGGGGCTCAGGCATGCCCTCGAGCAGAGAAGGCTTAACCCCCTCTCCTCCTATAACCGAGACGCCTGGGCTGCAGACCTTGCGCGTTTCGACCTGCTCCACAGATACCCCCTGCTCCTCCAGGGCCTCGCCGGCGGTTTCCACCTCGGTATCCCGGAGATCCATACCACTTATACCCCGCGTAACCACACCTCCCTCAACCTCCTGCCCGACGTCTACAAGGAGGTTATCGAGCGCGAATTCACTGCCGGCCGATACATCGGCCCGTTCACCCAAGCGCAACTGGAGTCCGAGCTGGGCCCATTCCAATCCTCCCCTTTATCGCTTGTCCCAAAGACCTCCAAACCGGGCAAGTTCCGGGCTGTCCACGACTTCTCGCATCCACATAACCCCCTGCCCGAAACCTCCTCCATCAACTCGCGCATCAACAGCGAGGATTTCCCGTGCACGTGGGGCACCTTTTCTGCCGTCGCCCTCATCATCGCTCGCCTCCCCCCAGACTCCCAAGCTTCCGTGCGAGACGTCGCCGAAGCGTACAGGACTATCCCTGCCGCCCCCTCTCAGTGGCCGGGCCTTGTCATCCGCCTACAGGCGAACGACGGCTTCGCAGTTAACATATGCAACAATTTCGGCCTCACGTCCGCAGGAGGGGTCTATGGCATGCTCGCCGATGCCGGCGCGGATATCTTTCGCGGGAGTGGCGTCGGCCCACTGGCGAAATGGGTCGACGACCACATTTTCTTCAGGATCCCGCGCCGGCACCTGGAGGGATACAACGCCAAGCGCGCTGAATGGAGGCAGGAGATCCTCACCCACGGAGGTCGTAGGCAGAGCGGCAGCCGCCTGTGGTACGGCGGGAAGGACCTCCCGGACGGCCCCTCAGAGGAATTCTGCGAGGATTCCAGCACAGCGCTGCGTGATCTGGCCGGCGCTTCCTCCCGCTCCCCAGAGGACGAGGACTTTGCCTACGCCGACGCTGACATCGACACCATCTCAGCACGCCTCGGGATTCGCTGGGAACCCACCAAGTCAGTCCCCTTCAGGACAGAGGTCCCCTACCTCGGGTTTAGTTGGAACCTACGCACACTCATCGTACGGCTGCTGGACGAGAAGAAAGCCAGATATCTGGCTGCTATTATCGAATGGGAGCAGAAGCGAACGCACAACCTCGTCGAAACGCAGAAGCTATATGGCAAGCTGCTCCACACGTCGCTGGTCTTACCAGCAGGACGCGCTCACCTCACAGGCCTGGAGGCCATGCTGGGCTCCTTCCATCACAGTCCTTTCGTCCCGCGCACCCCACCCCGAGATACCCAAAGCGACCTCGTCTGGTGGAAACTCCAGCTCGGCCAGCCCGAGATTTCCCGCCCCATCCCCGAACCCCAACCCCTCACGGACTACGACGCATACTCCGACGCCAGCACTAGCTTCGGCGTCGCCATTACCGTCGGGCCGCGGTGGCGGGCATGGCGCCTCGCCCCCGGATGGAATTCTCAGGGCCGGAGCATCCAGTGGGCCGAGGCAGTCGGCTTCGAACTTCTTAGCATCTGCCTTTGCCAATCGTCTAACGAAGGCGAGCACGTCCTGGTCTACGGGGACAACAGGGGCGTGGTCGAAGGGTGGTGGAAGGGATCCAGCGCAAACAGGCCCACCAACCGCGTTTTCCGCCGCGTACTCCAGCTTTCAGAAACCCGCAAGCGAGCTATACACACGAAATACGTCCCGAGCGCCGACAACCCCGCCGACCCTCCCTCCAGGGGCATCTTTCCCCCGCGCAACCTCTTGCTCCATCGCATCCCCATCCCGGAAGAGGTCCGCCCCTTCCTCATCGACGTCTGAGCCTCGCGGTTGGGTGAGGGAGGCGGCCGTCAGGCGCCTCGCCGAGACACATGACCAGCCCCCCTCCTCAGATGAGAAGTCTAGGGGCGCCAAACGGCCAAAACCCCTCAACACGAGGCCGCGCCATCTCCCCATCCCACCAGCCACGAGCCCACACAAAACCCCGGCTCCATACCGCCAGGGCCTCACTCCCATTCCATCCCTCCTACGCCCACATTGCCCCGCCAAGGACCGCATCAGAATGTGGACCCCAGTTTACCCCCGCGCCACCTCCCCCGGTAACCACACTCTCAACGAGACTGAGCGAGAGCGAGTGAAGGACACCATGATGCACGCATGGGAGGAGGACACGTGCACAGCGTACGGCTCCGGATTGCTAATGTGGCACTGCTTCTGCGACGAGAAGCAAGTCCCCGAGAAGGAGAGGGCGCCCGCAGGCCAAAGCCTGTTATCGGCCTTCGTGGCACACATGGCTACCGCGTACTCAGGCAAGACGATTTCCGGATACCTGAGCGGCATCCGCGCGTGGCACATCCTGCACTCCGTACCCTGGGCCCTGAAGAAATGCGAAATGGACACCATGTTGCGGGCCGCCTGCAAATTAACCCCCAGCTCCTCGAAAATGAAGCAACGGCTCCCGTACACGCCCGAATTCATCGTCCAGGTGGGGAAGCACCTAAACCCACAAGATCCCCTGGACGCGGCCGTCTTTGCTTGCCTCACTTCTTGCTTTTACGCCTCGGCCCGCTTGGGCGAATTCACCGTGCCCACCATCGACAAGTTCCGCGCCAGCGCGCACATCACCACCCGCAACCTCTCATATGACCAGGACCGCAACGGGCTCAAGGTCACAGTCCTCCACCTCCCCTCCACTAAAGCAGCTCCCATCGAAGGCGAAGACGTCTTTTGGGCAACCCAATCCGGCGGCTCCGACCCCACCGCTGCCCTCCAAAACCACCTCCTCGTCAACCAACCCCCTGACTCGTCCCACCTCTTCGCATACCGGGTCAAGAACGCGAGGCGGCCGCTCACCAAGTCCAAGTTCCTCGAGAGGGTGGGGAAAGCCGCACGCGCCGCTGGCCTTGAACCGCTGCAGGGCCACGGCATCCGCATCGGATCAACGCTGGAGTACCTCCTCCGCGGCATGCCATTCGACGTAATGAAGGCCAAAGGCCGCTGGGCTGGAGATTCTTTTCTGCTCTACCTGCGGAAACACGCCGTCATTATCGCCCCCTACATACAGGCCTCGCCCACCGCCCATGACGCTTTCATTCGCTACTCCATGCCCCCGGTGCGCTAGACCGCCTGACAGTGCCGCCCCCGCTCCCTTCCCGGCCAAAACGCTTATACCCAGGGTAAGCAGCAACCCCTTGCCTCTTCCTAATCTTGGGGGTGCCGAGTCTCACTCGACGCGTCATCGTCATTCCTACCAGGTCGGGTGTCGCGATCTCGCCTCGGACACAAAAGGCAGTTTTTTCGATCGAGAAGCACTTCGTGCTTCCGCCCAGTCTCTACTAGCCCATATACCTACCTAACCACCTGCTCACATGTACATTCCCTGCCGTCCCACTGTCTTTCGAGTAAGCCCCACTGATCAGAATGTCACACTCGCTTTTTCTCTCATGCCCCACCTATTCCCGTGCCTGCGCGCCGGATTCCCTCACCGCCTCACGCCACGCCTTCTTCAACCGGCGCCACACGGGTATGCTCCCGCGGAGAGCCAAGGTAAGCGACTCGCAAAGACCCGCGTAAGCCGATCAGAACTGCGTCTTATTTTGTTTTCTATTTTGTTCCTTGAATTACTGTAAGAACCCAAAAGGGGAAATCAGTGGTGGGCTCAGTAGTGTTGTATATTGGCTGGACACGCCGCGGTGCTTCTCTTTCTAGGAGGACATCATTCACCGTGGCGAGATGTCACAAAGAGTACAGATCTGACGAGAATCCGAAAACAAAAAACACGACGCAGAACGTGTATCTCACACGATGTCTAAGCGACCCGAAGAAATTCTCCATTTTTACGACGCTTGCGGTGATACGATACCGCGAGAATCGAGATCGAGCTAACCGTCCTCGACCGACCTCGCCTGCGTGACGTACCGTACCCCGCAACCCGAGCCTTATGACGATACTCGGTGTCTTACGGACACCGACACCGAGACTCAAAACCGAAAAACAGGAGCGGGGCTCGGGCGTCGTGATCTCATCCATTCCCACCACCCCATATCCCCACACAGATGCGTGCTGTTTTATCTATTGGGGATGCGCTCAAAAAAAAAGGTGATTGTAGTACTGTATGGGGAAGCAAGGAAGTCAGCTTGCGCAAGCTTGGCATTAGGCCGGAACCCACGTCCCGTTCCGCATTGACCAGAGGTGCACATGTACATACAGCACGGCGAGAACGTCATCCCGTCCGCTCCCTTCCTTTTGCCAGACCCCTTGCTGGCACTGGAATTGACGTGATTCTGTTGGCGGGCTATCATTACCTAGTTCTCTCTTGTTATCGTCTCTCGTTCTCACTCTCGCCAGCTCCGTGCGCACATGCGCGGCCCATCGGCCACTTGCCGAATAGAGAAGATATGGGTGGGTACGGGGTTCTTGTTTGCGCAGTCGCGGTTATCACCTTAGTGTCCAAGCAAGCACTTGGTCTCTGCTGCCTCCTTTAAGGGTGACAAGCACAATAACTCGAAATACCGGTGGGTTCTAGAGTCCTCGCGGTAGACCTTGGCCCATTCCGAATCCAAAATCTGCGTGGGGCCCAGGGAAGGTCGCAGAACGGAAAACTTAACTTTGCTTGCGGACCGATAGACCGATAGACCGACGGGCGCGCGGACGCCGCGGACAATGTGGGTGCTGTGGGGCGGATTCGGTGCAAAAACAATTGGATGGATGAACGTGCAAGCTAACAGCCTCCAGCTCGGTTCCCTGATGCTGCGCATTACCCCATGGAATTTTCTCTGCATCGTATCAGCGATATCCGCCCGAAATATGAACGTGCCAGTGGACGGCCTGGGGTTGAGGGCCCGGGTACAGCTGAGCGACACGGCAGTCCATCCATCGGTCCGAATTCCGAAGTCGTTGCTTGGCGACAGCACAGTAACTGAAATGGTATCGCAGATGGCGGAGCTGGGTTCCTAGACCTCATCAGGCCACTGGTGTTGATGTCGTTCTAGCAGTCACCACGTTGTACTGGGTGGCCGACTGCATGGTCAGGGATGGGCGATGACATCATCTTTTTTTTTTTTTTTTTTTTTGGAATAGCGATATATTAGGTAGCGAAGGATAGTAACTAGGTTACCTAACAATTCTACCTAATGCGCTGATGCGAACCTCGGAGGCTCGAAAACGGGGGGAAAAATGCATTTACGCACACCCAGGTTCTGGGTAGTGTGGGGCTCAAGTGCTTCAGGTTTACCTGGTAGAACCTACTACCCACTAAAAAACCACGTTTCGATTTATCCAGTCATTTGGGAGGTTGCGGTGCCTCTTTTCCAGTGCCTTGTTCCATGTATTTTTAACTATGTTTGTGTAGTAGGCTTTCCTCAGCAGTTTGGTTGCTGTCGTTTTATCTTCGGAGAGTCTCCTGTTTATCGTTTTGAGCCATGATTTCTCTATTTCCCTTTCCGTGTGTTCTACAGTCATTCATGGCTCAATGGACCACTCAAAAATTGTTGACCTTCGGAAACTTGTTTTAGTGGACAATGAGCCAATTCTAATAGACCAAATTATAGTCATGCGAGTAAACTACCTATTGAGCACTTAAAAACTGTTATCGAATGGTGTTGAACGATGTGATTGAAGAATCAGCGAAAAAAGTCGTTATCAGCCGAAACTGGGTCAATGGACCAGTCACATTGACCGTGACTTGTCCCAATTGGGAGAGGCAAATCACGATCTCCCACAGTCTTCATCGCCATCGTCCTCATCCCGTGTTTTGTTCCTGACTTCCCGATTTGGAAGGCATCATGGTGGTGTCACCAATGTGACCCTCCGGACCACTGATCCCGACACATTCGGTATTCTTCTGCGAATATCCTGCAATCCTGCATAGCTATTGTTGAAATAACTACCTGAAGTCAACTATATACCATATGGTTCGTATATGGCCATGAAATGTTTGAGAAAATCCGAGCGTTACGTGTCAGTATTTGTTCATCAAATTTCGATTTTTGCCTAAAATTTCGAGAAATGGGTCTCCTGCATCTTCTGCTCATTATACCTCTATAAAATTTCAGAGGGACATGCACAGTAGCTATACATAGGATATTACAAAAATTTCGAAGCGATTTGACCAAAAATGTGGTCGTCAGAGTCATTTGGTCCATTGACCCCGATGTTCCATTGAGCCATGAATGACTGTATGCCACGGATGGATCTCTCACATCGTATTGTCCAAATCAGGTACGCTGATTCGGATATTATTATTTGGAGTAGTCGCGTTGCTCCTGGGTCGTATCATTCATCTGTAAAGTGGGACCTGTCAAAAGCTGTCACCGACCGGTCAGGACCGGTCGGTGACAGCTTTTGACAGGTCCCACTTTACAGATGCAGATTGTGAGTCCTGCCGTGTTTTCACATGACGTTAGGATGTGGTCCATTGATTCATCATCTCCACATGCTTGGCAGTAACATCTGTCCTCGTAGTTAGGTATGTGTAGCCAGTATCGTCCGATCTTCTGCGTGCTGTGAATTGACTTATAGAAGAATTGTTGTATTTTGGTTCTTATCGGGCGTTTTCTTATTAGTTTCCAGATCGATTCGTTCGTTTCGAGCGTTCCGGTTCGTTCTTTTATATCTTGTCATATTTTTTCCAGGTTTGTCGTCGTCATGTGTCTTTCTTTTGCATATATTTTCTCGTTTATACCTCTGTAGGCTGTTGCCTGTGTGATCTTGGAGAGTTTTGCTCCTTCATCTGTAAAGTGGGACCTGTCAAAAGCTGTCACCGACCGGTCCTGACCGGTCGGTGACAGCTTTTGACAGGTCCCACTTTACAGATGTTGTAGGTCGAAGTGTGCCGGGATGTCCGTCGGTATGTCGTCTACTTCTCCTTTGTTGGCTCCCTGCTTGGCTAACTGGTCGCTTTTCTCGTTGCCTAGGATTCCGCTGTGTCCTCGTACCCATTGGAATTTTGTTGGGGCGGTCCTTCTTCTTAGAAGGTATGCCGATCTCTTGAACCACTCTTTGTTTTTGATTCCTATCCAGCCTTGGTCTTCCCAAATTTTTAGGTGTTTGGTTAGCCCTTGGATGACGTATTGTGAGTCTGTTACTATCGTGAGCGGGATGTAGTTCGGAATTTTCTCTAGGGCCACTGCTACTGCTGCTATCTCTCCGACCTGATTTGATTGGGTTTGGCCTGGGATTCTCAGCGCTTGGTTGAGTTCGCTCCTTTCCTCGATCCATATCCCGCTTCCACATGCGGCGTTCATTTTTCCATTGTTTAGGCAGGAGCCGTCTGTATAGACTATGATTTTTTCGTTTGGGATGGCTATACCTCTCGGTGGCAGTTGTCGCCTTGCTGGTATGTTCGTTACTTTGTCGGGGTTGACGAAGATTCTGAAGCAGTCTGCGAGGCTTGTTTTTTCAGTCACTGATGGATTAAAGTTGACTGTTTGTTCGTCGTCGCTTTCTCCTTCCGGTGTCAGTTGGATTCTTCCCGTTCGGTGTCTCGACTTTGTTAGGTTGTCCAGGTTCGTTTGGCTCATGGGGTTTAGTTTTAGTGTTATTTTGTCTAGTCTTTTCCTTGCCTCGATGGCGCATCTTTGTGGGTTTATGCAGCCATTTCCTCTATCCGTTGTGCAGTCATCGCAGTGGCATGAGAAGACCGGGTAGTGTACCCCTCTTTCGTAAGTTCCTCGTAATCTGTCGGTTATTTTTATCATGTCTTTAACTCTTCTCGAGACGTGGTTTTTGGCTAGGCATTTGGCTTGTTGGTTTTGTGGTATCGTCTTGGCTAGTCCGAGGTGTTGCCAGGCAGGTAGTTGTTCTTTCAGGTCTTTGGATAGGCTTATCGGTGCGAAGGTCGCGTTATACTTTTTTGCCGTTTTGATCATTCGCAGGGTGTCTTCCCCGAGTTGTTCGGCTCTTTTTCCTTTTGTTGGTACGTTCCATTTTTGGAGAAACGCGTTTTTCCTCGTGTTTTCGTCTAGGTTTTGCGGCGTTGTCTCATTTATTAGGATGTCTGTTACGAAGGCCCATGTTGCGCGTGTGGGTGTCAGATTCAGGTAATCTCTCAGCCATACGAGTTCTATTGCTTCATTCCTGGATTTCAGGTTCAGCAGTCTGATGCCTCCTAGTCCTCTGGGTTTTTCGAGTTGGTTTAGACCGAGGCGAGGTACGTGGTCGTCGTCTTCCCATAGGAAGTGTCTTATTTCTTTTGTTAGGGCTTCTCGTATTTGTTCCGGCATCCCTTGTGCTTTGGTCAGGAATTGGGTGCGTCCGCCTACCACCATCTGAACGATTAGCCTCTTCCCGTCTAGTGTTGGGTGAAGGGCTTTCCATCTATCGAAGTCGTTTCGTACTAAATCTATTATAGGTTCCCATGGTCTCGTCTCTACCGTGTTATTGCCTATCCATGCTCCTAGGGAGCGTATCGCTTCGCCATCTTGGGCTATATGGACGTTTTCTCTCACTGGTTGGTCTTCTGGGTTGAGTTTCCGCGTTGAGTTTACTTTGTTTCGGTGCGATATGGTTCCTATTGGTATTATTTCCGTTTTTTCTTTATTGAACTTAGCGCCTGAGGCTTCGCACCATTTGTCTAGGAGCTGTTGGATTTCGTCATAGCTATCGTCAGCGTTGAGGTAGAGTACTGTGTCGTCCGCAAAAAGGTTTATTACTAACTTTTCGTTTAGGCCGGGTATGTTGTACCCTTGGATTTGGTTTGTGTTCCGGAATAAGCAGGCCAGTGGTTCGATGCCGATGTCGAAGAGGAAGCAAGATAGGGGGTCTCCTTGTCGGACACCTCGTTTAACTTTGAATGGCGAACTAAGTTCCCCATTTATGACTACTCTTGTGTGTGTGTCTGCGTATAGGGATTTGATCGTTTGTGTGAACAGTTTAGGCATGTTGAACGCTTCTAACGTTTTCCATAGGTATTGGTGTGTTAGTTTGTCGTATGCCTTTTCCTGGTCTAGTGCCACTATTGCCCCGTTCTTCTCCGAGACCTCCGCGAACTTTGTCATTATTCTCGTGAGGCGTATGTGGTCGAAGATTGATCTTCCAGGGATGAATCCAGCCTGGTCACGGTGGACAATTTGTTTTACTGATTCTAATAGTTGGAGGGAGAGTGCTTTGGTGAGTAATTTATAATCCGTGTTGAGCAGCGTTATCGGCCTATAGTTTTCTATTGAGGTTGTGTCTTTTTTCTTAAATATTGGGCACATCCAGCCGTCTGCGAAGTACGTTCCTGGTGCAATTCCATGGTTTTGTATATCTTGGTATACGAATGTGAGTGTTTTTATTATGTTAAAACCGGGTCTATCTTCTTCGAGGGCTTTATCGTATCTGGTATTTAGTTCTTTCCATAGTTCGTATGGGCAGCCGTCTAGGCCTGTGGCCGATCCGTTTTTTGCTCGTCTTAGGGCTTCTTCTACGTATTTTTCGCTGATTACTTCATTCAGTTTCGAGGCTTCGGGGTTCGGGATTTTTTGTGATTCTGGTATTTCACTCATGATCTCCGTTATTTTCTCTTCGGATTCTATTTGTTGGGTTTCGTTTGTTCCGGACGTTTGGAGTGTGTCGTGGTAGTTCCTTGCTAGTTCTGCCATTCTGTCTGATCTTACTTCGTAGCGTTGTGGGGTGGAGTTGGGTATTTGTAGGCGCATTATTGCGTCTCTTGGTTTCCTGGGCTTACTTAGGTTGGCCCATAGGCCCCCGATCTTTTCTCCGTGTAGCGAGATTTTTGCTTTGATTCTTTCTCTGTTGTTGTGGCTGATGACTTTTTCTAGGTATTCGATTTCGTTCGCTAGGATGGCTTCATGCCGCTGCATCTCTTCGTTTGTTTCGAAGTCTGGGTTTTCCATGGTTTCTTTCCGGTCTTTGGTGAGTTGATTTATTCTTGTTCGGCATCTGTGGTGTTTTATTTTGCCTTCGTGGGCTGCCCAGCCTGTGATGTCGATCTTAAATTTTTTCCACAATGTCTGCGGGTTGTTCGAGTCTGTTCTCTCGGAGGGTCTTGTGTGGGTGGATTCTATGTTCTTTTGTACGTCTATTCCTCTTTTTTCCACGCGTTCTATATATTCTTTGTCTTTCAGGATTTTTAGTGGGCATGTCCATCTCCCGTCGCCGATGTGGGGTGCTCCTTTTGGGGCGTATTTGACGGTGACCAGCCAGTGGTCTGTGGGGACTGGGCTTGGGCCTATTGTCCAGTCGAAAGTGAATTTGGCTCTTTTCCTTGCGACGTATATTCTGTCAAGTCGGGATTTCAGTGGTTTGTCGTTTGTTGTGGTTCGGTATGTGAATTCCCTTGCTTTAGGGTATGCGTGTCGCCATTGGTCTTGTATCCCCATGTTTAGTCTGAAGTCTCGGAGCGCATTAACGGCTCCCGCATTGTCGTGTTTAGGCGGCGATCTGTCTATGGGTTCTTCTGTCACGTTGAAGTCTCCTAGGACGAAGTCTGGTTTTCGTAGGTGTCTGTTTATCCTTTCTTCGTCTATTTTTTCCCAGAAGGATTGGTGGTCACTCCTTCTATTCGGTGCGTAGACATTTATGAGTATAGTTTCTTCCTCATTTTTCCAGGTGATCTTGATCGCTGATGCTCTTCCTTTGATCAGTTCGTACACCTTAATTCGTGTCGTGTCGACCAGGTCTTTGTTGAGTACGAAAGCTACTCCAGCTGATGCTCGGGGGTTGTCTTCAATCTGGGAGTTTAGGATTAGCAGTCGTTTTCTGAGTGCGCGGTGTATCGCTAAGGTGTTTTGCTCGTCTAGGTGTGTCTCCTGTACTGCCAGTATTGCTATTCTCTCGTTTTTCATCGTTGCGTTGATCTCAGTCCATTTCTTGAATGAGAGTTGGCTTTCCGTGTTTATGTGGAGGCCGTTCATGTTCAGTGACCCTATCTTAATATTTGATCTTTTCCTTAGGCCTCTCTGCCCGGGCGTTTTCTGATGAGGGGTTGTTGTTATGTTGGTGTTATTTGTGCGTAGGTCTACGCTTCCCGGACCGTTGGTATGACGTGTCCGGTTTAATGTGTTTGGTTCTCTTCGAGGGTCAGTATGGTGTCTACCGACTTGCTCGGATGGTTCGGCCGTGGCCTGTGGTTGTGTAGTTGTCATGATTTATTTGGTAGGTGAGGGAGGAGGAGGCGTCGGATGCGGTCTGAGTGGGTTCTCGGGTCCGCTTGGGGGGTTTTATTTAATTTTTTGGGTCTGGGTCCGTTTAATCTTTCGCGTTCTGTTTATGGCTAGATCAACTTTATTACTAGTATTTGGGGGGGGGGGTAGGTAAGGACGTAAAGGTTTTTTTTGTGTTTTGTTTTTTTTCTTCTTTTTTTTTCTCTCTTTTTTTTGGGGTAGTTTTAGGAGGACGAGAACTGTATGTACGTCTAGCTATTGGTGTTCTAATTGGTGGGTATTTAGTAGCTGGATGGACAGCTTTTGTGTGAGCGCAGTGGCAGGATTACGCGTTTCCGTAGATGTTGCCTGGAGCTAGAGGGGCTCTGTTCCGTTGGACTCCTCTGGGTGCGTTCCCGTGTGCGGTTCTTCTCGGGACTCTGCCCCCTCCATTCCATCCGGGGATTTGTGGGAAGGAGCATAGTCCTCGCGGGTGGTCTCGTCCGTGGCAGAGGCTGCAGTTGTAGTCTTCTGGTAGTGCTTTCCCCCGGCCAAAAAGGGATGTTTTGTAGACGCGGCTACGGAGGTACTTCCTGAGCTCTAGCCAGGTATCTTCATCTTCTATCGCCTCTCCGTCTGCGAACACATTGAAGTGAGGATCCTCCCTGCCGCCTCCGCATCTGATATTTAGGTGGCGTACTACTGCCGAATCTAGGAATTCGAGGATTTGGTTTAGACGGTCTTGTTGGTTTTCTTCTCTGAAGGCTCCGGCGGCTAGGTTTCGGATGACGGCGTTGGTGACAGGGTCGTTCCACGTTTCTGTGAGGCTGGCTAAGACGTGTTCCGGGTTGTCTGTGGCAAGTCCTGTGAGGGTAAATAGGAAGTCGGGACGTCTGGCGTTCACCGGGGCTACTTGGAAGGTGATGTCTTTTGAGGACCAGACTCGTCTCTCCAGGAGTGTCTCCATGTCCTTCTTCGAGATGTCGTGGATTAGAAAGGTTATGGGGTGACGGTTGCCTCTTCCTCTTGGGGCGTTCCTGTCTCTGTTCGGCGTGGCCACTGCGGCCGACATTGTTCCGGTGATCTCCTTCGCTGCGGCCATTAGTGTCTTGGCAATATTCAGGTGATTCGGCTGGTAGTTGACTTCCGTGTCGAATGGTCGCGCCAGGACTTTCCCTGTGGGGAGGCTCAGCCAGGATTGGATCTGGATCTTGTCTAGGTTTGCTAGGAGTGTCATCGGGTCTCCGTCGAAGATTTCTGGCATTGGGCCTTCCGTGTACTTCTCTAGTGGGTTTCCGGAGGTGTTGAGGAGGCTTCCCCCCATGGACCTCTCTGCGGCCGCCATCACCCTCGCCAAGGTTCTCGCATTTTCCTCTTCGTCGACTTCAACGGTCACTTGGTCTGTTTGCGGGTTGGGGTTGGCTCCTGCGTCGTGCTGGGGGGTGGCTTGGTTGAGATTGTACCAGCTTCTGTTGTTCGCTGGGGTAGGCGTGTTGCCTTGCTCGGTTGGGTGCTGTGCGTCGTCATCTACTGCCATCTCCTGCTCTTTGCCTGTCTGGTTGCTGTGTCGTCCTTCTTGGTTCTGTTCTTGGAGTTTCCTCCTCTTCAGGGCTTCGTTGGTTGGGGACGGTGGCAGCGAGGCTGAGCGTTCTCTGTTGTATGTTGGGACGTTGTATTCTGGGAGCGGGGCTCTGGAGGGTGGCGTGGTATTGGGGGGAGCCTGTTGCCTGGGATGGGTTCTGTTAGGGATCGTTGGCTGTGTTTTGTTCTCTTACCTTGGGGCTTTGTGGCTATTTTTTCCTTGGGCCCTTGTGGATCCCCGTTGACGCGTTTTCTCTTTTGGCCAGGGGTGTCCCTGTCTCCTCCGCTTGCTTTCTCCGGCTGGGATTGTTGGGATTGCACTGGGGTGACGTATGAGGCTATTGAGTCGAGTGGGGTGACTGTCATTGCGCTCAGGTGAGTGATAGGGAGTGGCGTGTTGGTGTCTGGCTTGTCTGACGTGTCTCGTTTTGTTGGGTTGGTTTTATTTGTTTGTTTGTCTGCCGGTTCTTTAGTCTGCCGGTTCTTTAGTATGTCCTGTCCTGTCCTATTTTCTTTGGGGTTTTCTGATCGTTTTTTTATTTTTATTTTTATTTTTTTCCTTGCTCTTTTTTGTGGTTTTTTTTCTTTCTTTCCTTTCCTTTCTCTTTTTTTTGGGGGTTGTTTGATTTTCGTTTTGTGGGTGCGTCTTACACGTTCTCATGGTATTCGTTTTCTCTCACTTCTTCTCACTTCTTATTCTTTCTTTTTTTTTTTTTTTGCGTGTAGTTATTCCATGGTTTGTTGGCCGTCGTTTCCTTTTTTTTTTTCATGTACTTCCTTTATTTCTTGTTTATAAGGTGTTCTATGGTATGGGGTCTACGGTGTATAGATGGTATTATATGGGCTGTTATGGATACGTGAGTGGGTGTGGTGTTCTCTACTGTGGTATTATGGGTTCTTTTTTTTTTTTTTTTTTTTTTCTGGTATGTTTAGCGTTGAGGTCGTTGTGGCATAGAGAGTCTATCTCTTTAGAGGGGTCGGTGGTATCTCTCCGTGGGTGCAGTTCATTGTGTGTTGTGTTTTTGCAGCCCATCCTTGCCCACGCCGAGGCGTGGGAAAACCTTCACCACATGGTGGTTACGGTTCAAGGTCCCCCGCGATGACATCATCCATGGGCACCTTCAAGTTGCCGGCAGCGGCCCGGGTATATCTTCGTTACTTGATGCCTTGATGCGATCCGTTGGCAACCACCCAAGGCTACTACAGTACTACTACTACTACTACTAGTGGGAGCGGCGGTTACAGTACTGGCACAGTGCCCGTTTGTGCTCCCCGGCACCTGGTACGGACTTTTAAGAGTCCTAAGTTACTAGTCTAGTCCTCCGAGTCGGAGTCGGCGGAGGGGACATGGTAGTCAACTTTTGGAACACTGAAAGTTTCTTCCACTCACTAGCAGGCACCACCGCCCCACTGACAGACTGGCCCGCGGCCCGTGGGTATGGACGGGGACAGGGACTAGGGCTCGAAAAGAGTTGGATCCCTGGCTTGGCAACTGGGTTTAGACTATTTGATGGGCCTAGGGAACCTGGTCAACGGTACCTCCTAATATTGTATCAACCATGTGCCACGGAAGTTGATTCGGTGTGGTGCCGAACCGCGGTGCTGCCCGTAGCCCTTCTTTTTTCCACTTCCATGACCCACCAGTACTCAGACTTGCACCTGATTGAAGGGCCCCGTCTCCCGCCTCGCTTTTCCGAGAAGGAGGCACGAATGCCGTCAATTAGGAGTCGCTAGTTCCGGCCTACTATTGGTAGTATTCTAGCGGTGGACAAGGGGGGGAGGGGAGAGAGCGGCTCGGATCTCGGTGTGGTTGTGCCACGCTTGACTTGCTGCAGCACCTGGCACTCTGGAACTAGCACTGGCAGGCATCGGTTTGATTGGAGTGAGAGCAAATATACCTCTCCTGTACAGCAGCAGACGTCGTCACACACATGTACATCTGAAGGGTGTTGGAGATACAAACCTAACAACCATCTGATATTCCGAAGGGTGGGTGGATGGGTCCAGCGTGGAATTTGATCGCTATTTTGGTGCTGGGAATGACCCCTCTCGTGCCGCGACCACGGCAGATCGAGAGCGGGCGTGCGTGGCGCGTCGCAGTGTATCAAAGTATGCCGTGGTGGAGCGAGCGGAGAAGTGTGGGACTCTTTCACCTAGTGCCTGCCGCGCACGCGGAACTGCATTCCGAGAAGCTATGATAGATATGCTGGCCAGAAGTCGCGAGCGTGGCTGTTAGCGTCCGCGGAGCACGCCTCAGCACTGCGCGGTGGTAGTGAGCCCTCATCAGTTTGCAATGTCCCGACTGATCCGTGGTCGACGCAGCACCACCCATCTCACGATAAACGAGTACTTCATCAACTCCGAGGTGTTATTAAATGGACGGTGGGACATCGCTGTTGTTGTCGTTGCCAAGCGGACACACGGCCAGTTACATAGTGCTATTATAGTTCTGGCTTAGATTACAGTTTAAGTTGTCCGAAATTTAGTTACATCTATCTATCCAATATGAACAGATCCGTCTCCGTCGCGTCGGGACATGACCAGTACATCATAGCGCCGAGAACCAAGAATTGTGCGCAGGAGAGAAGAGAAGAGAAGTGGATATTGGTGTCTTCTCGGATCTAAGTACGAAAATGTTAGGTTACAAGATTCGCACTTTTGAGGTTTTCTTTGACAATGCTCGCGCGGATGGTCCCAAGCGTGGTGGTCATGGCACGTGTGTCCTGCCCAAACGACCATCGCACTCAGGTAAGTATATCGACAAAGAAAGGAATGGACGTACGATCGCAGTCGTGAGGAAGGTGTGGACACGACGGGGTTCAGGAGAATGTTTGCGTGCGATTTCTTGGAACTGCTTCCGGAGGTCTGTGCGTGGCATGATATGAGTTACCCCCCAATCACGCTCAAAGCGAAGACGCACACTTGGACGCTGTTGGCATGTCATTTACGCGGTCGCCGTAGGTGGAGATATATTGTTTCATCGAAACACCACGTGCGAGCTTCCTCTCTAGGATATCGCACTTGTTGAGAAAGAGAACAAGTTCCACCTTTGCAACGTAGCTCGTAAATCCCCTCGCGCACAAGATAAGAACGACAACTGAGAAATCAATTACCTTGGCTAGAAGCTTGGATCTACATATCGTGGTCCAAAATTTGATGCTATCCTCCAGTCGATTGATGCCTCCTTCCCCATCTATCTTCTCATCGAACACCGATATTGGAGCAAGGAAGATGATCGCTTGTACATCCATAAAATATGGGTGCCATGAGCCGCGCTGGAGAACTGTTTTTAGTCGTTATCAGATAACGATAATCAGGACCCACGTGACTTCGTGAACCGCTAACATCATAAAAAATCCACTCGTGCCCTGCCTCTTTCCCTTGACCGGAAAGTCAACAAACCGATGTTATCCAAGACAGAATGACGCGAACCAGTCTCAACAAGAAACGGTGCTCCTGCACACCCATTGTCCGTAAGCGCGCGCGAACAACATCATCGTCAGTTGGCTCGTAACCCCGGTGCGCAATTCGATAGAGGTCGTCCAAGAAGCTTTAGGAGAGAGCTCAGGGTATGGACCGACCATGCAGGTAAAGGGTCGCTCACAATCCAGACCTGTCCTCCAGGCGCACGTTACGCACCTCTAGCGCAGCGCGGACACTATCATCACCCCATAGCGCGGCGATGTCATCGCGGGACATGAGGATGACCTCCAGCGCCTCGTCTGCAGGCGAGCGCCTCCCCGGGTTCTTCGCGCGCTGCTTCGCACGACTGAGCGCGGCAGCCCAACCGCTCCGCGAGCGCACGCAGACCTCCGCCGGCCGCCGAAAGATCCCCGCATCGGAAGCCGCGTGCACCCTCCTCGCCCTCGGCAAGCCCAAGATGCGTCTCGAGGTCGCGCTGCACACGGCGCAGCGGACTGAGACGCATCCGGAGAAGGTTCACCCGTACGGCGGTCTCGGGGGCGTGCTCAAGCGCATCGAGGATCGTGTTGACAGAGCGGACGAGGTTGAGATGGATGACGGTGCGCCACGACATTCTCTCTTCTTCCCACGCCTTGGGGGTGTACGACATTTGGAAGACTGCGTGATGAGGGGATTGGGTGAATACACATCTAAATCGCGCAAGGTGGGAACCCAGAAGGACTTTTTACCGTCGTGGACTTCCCTACAAGGCTGGGTTAGTAAGCCCGCACTAACAGGAGGGGGATGGCGGACGTACCACTCTCTACCTGACCCAGCATGAGCACCTTCACTGGAAGCTTCTTGCGCGAATCCGCCTGCTTCTCCATTCTAATCTGTTCATCGATCCGTTCGCTCACGCGCTGCGCCTCGGTCTCCTTGGCTTCGCGCATGGCACAGTGCTCTGGCGTCTCATCCTCCGGAGGCGCCAGGGCCCGAGCAAGCGGATCCAATGACTCATCCGAATACCGAGTAACCATCGATCACAACGCGAATCGTGTGTGGGGACGGTCTGAAGCACGATGTTGTAGCCGTGGAGCGGCACAAGCAGGGCGAATGGAGGGGGGAGCTTGTCAGAGGCAGCCTCGAGTTTTCGTTAACGTTTTATGTTGAGATACCCGTTTGCCCGTGATCGAGGCTGCATCACGGGCGCCAATAGCGCCGAAGAACCCAATCCCTGGGCGGCTCGCCGAGATGCAACCGCGTCCCGCAATGGAAAGGGTGCTCCTGGCATGCTCCCCTCGAGCTCATTCCGTTCCTGGTGGACAAATGACTTTGTCTTGACGTGTATCTATCATCCCCATATGCAAACCGTTTCCGGGGCTTCTGTCCACGACCGCTCCTTTTTTGCACAAGCTATGTCTATCGTTGACACTGGCAAGTCACCTCAGCGAACATTTAGAAAACTGAATATGCTCTGTTGAGTTTCCTCTGACACTCTGACATGTGTAACTGTACTATACCAAACACGACCCTTTATTTGGCTGGAGCGACGATGATTGGCTGTCAGCGGCACCATTAGCTCGACCAGTTGGGATACGGCACGGCGTTGCCGTGACAGCAGCGGTCGCAGGACTCAGGAGAGGACTGATGGCCAAGCAGGGGTAAGTTACGACTTCCCGTGTTGTGTTGCAAATTGCCTAGTTAACGGCGCTAATGGCGACCACGCCATGAACGCATGTCTGTACATTCCCGTTTGCAACAGACCGGTCTAAGCAAAGAGGTGTCTAAGTTAAGAGGTGCAATTCTGGCTTCATTGAGTTAGTGGGGTGCTCTAGGTCGTCGGAAAGTCAATGGGACAAGGTTGCTGTAAGCGAAGTGAGGCAAGGGAGCACTTACAGCAAAATCCATAATGGGGGGCCCCCTCGCAAATTACAGACACAGCTGACCTCCAAATTTGACGTGCGGGGTTCGTAGTTAAGTATATTTTGAAATTCTCTGGAGATTTGGTATCTCGCAAATATGCAGTTATTAAATAGTTATTCAGGATATCAAATAGTTATCCTGTAATGCTGAGACGGCACTCAGCCAAGAGTCGGAGTTATCTCATACTTATCGCCCATTGTGTGGCGGTTTCTACCATTTCCGTCACCACCCTTCGCCCTCACCGCAGCCCCATTGGCGATCACTCTCACTCCCCTGCTCTATGAAGAAGAAAAAGGTGACACGAATACATATCGTATTCCGCTGACTGGGGGCAATGGTAGTACATACTCTCTCTCGCTCTCTCCCCCCTCCCCCCCGACGCACCCCTCCGTCAAACCAGATCACCGACGCCAAGCACCTCGCAAACAGTCCCTAGGCACCTGAACACAGGCCGCGTGTCCCTCTCCCTTCCCCTCATGCAAATCCCGAAGACGCAAATACGAAACTATGTGTTTTTCTTTTTTTCTTCTTTTCCCGTTCGTCTCTAACCGGTGCAGGCCGCAGGACAGTGGCGGCCTCATCATCTGCTTCACGAGGGCCTCCTCCCACTGGTTTTACACCTCGCAGCATGCGAGCACCCAACCCGCCTCACCTGCCGCCCCCACCCCTCAACCTGCCGCTCACACATGTGTACACAGGTCATCCCGTCGTCGCTATTTCCATTGTCACCGTCTCGTGGCACTTGGCCCCACTCAGATGAGTTTTTTTTTCACACTTTTTGTTTTTCTCTTACCCATTTCGACCGGGCAGGACCTCCTGCTCCCGCGACTATAACGACTTCGCCGCAACACCACCACACCCGTCACCCGCTGCCCGTCGACCCGCCACCTCGATATGGCTGCGACACCCTACCGACCCGGTTACAACCACCACCTCGATCCCGCCACGCTGCCACCACCTCGACATGGCCCTACCACTACCTCGATCCCGTCTCGACACGGCCTGCCACTGCCTCGACCCTGCTACGACGCTTTCAACGCCGCGCACCTCGACCCGCACCGGCGTTGTCTCGACACAGCCCCCACCGCCACCTCGACGCCGGCGCTACCTACCCGTCCACCCCGCCTCGACCCCATCGGCGCCGTTTCGACACCACCTGTCAACCTGCCACGTCATCCTTCACGCGCGATCCCCAGACAAGTTCACATTCCCCTGTAGTACCTGTAGTAGTGTATATAATATAATTTGATGTGCATGTGCAACGCTACAGCAGGCTATCCTTATACAGCTACTTTAGAGTATATTCACTAGTCACTGCTTCTTGCTACCTCATCAAAATGAATATACACTATATTTTCGGAGCATGTTGCACTGTTGCAGAGAGTCAGCGTTACCGTTGCAGGGTGAGCTTCGACTTGGTCGAAATTTATTTGCAGATTAGTAGTTTTCATTTTTTAATTACTACAAATAATTTCTCGTGAGAAAAAACTTCGGCATAGTTATCAAAACCTCTTCAGACTCAGCTCGGCTACTAACAGGGGCCCCCCATTATGGACTTTGCTGTAGCCTATCGGTCGGGGGTAATACAGAGTATGCCCAGTCATGTTCTTTCTTTTGCCCGACTATCGCGCTAGAGAAGTTGTACCCTTAGGCGTGGCCGTGGATTTCTTCTCTGAATTGGGCACAGAATCACCGCACACCGTTACTGTAAAAGCTTGAATAAAAAAAACAGACAAAAAAGGTTCAGTTTGAAATGCGTCTTGGTTGAGTTCATTTACGGTACGTATGGCGAAACTATGGGAAGCTTTGGCAAATTTCCTACAGTAGTTCATCAAGACTCAATTGAGGAGCGCGGACGGGGTATGCCAATTGCCCATCTAAATGCGATAACCACACTAAAATAATGGGGTGTGGTCGAATTCTGGAGATGCAAGAAAGGGGCGTGCGAAGGAAGCCTACCAACGGGCAACCGAGAAGTTGCGCCAGGGGATATCAGGTAGAGTTTCAGTTTCAAGTCAAGGTGCCAACAGTCACTTTGCCCTTGTCCATAGACCAACTTGAAACAAGGAAGATGACGACCCCGACATGAGCCTGTCGCGCGGTAATTACGAGTACGCCAGCAGCACAATGTCAATTTCTGAGTCGGTATAAACGGCTACTTCAACACACGAATTGTCGGCGCATTAGCTGGACAGAGAGCAAAGAGCAGAGCACCATCAACAAGTACTGTGACACTGGAAGCTGGAAGGGGCGGAAATGAGGCGTTAATAATGCGGTGACGAGTAAGTCAAAATTCAAGGAGAAACATTGCCAGGGAAATAAAAGAACAGCAGAAAGCATGAAATGCTCCTTAGTCTTGGGCTTCACGACCGCCGCTTCTTGACTTGACGGACAAACTATAAATGGGATCTGCACATTTAAAAAAAACTGATGCTTGTTATCCGCGCGGTTTTTTCTTTCATGAAAGAAACGTGTATCCAAGTGATTTTTGAAACATGTCGCAGCAGTCGGAGAGAAGAAGCAAAATAGTAAGTTGAACTCATCGGTAAAATTGCCACTGGACATGAGTTGTTGGGCGTCAACATCTACAGTAATCACCGCTCTTCCCCCTGCCCTGCCCATATTGCCGCTTCTCTTTTGTGGACTTAGTTGACAATGTCACCAGAATCTACCTCGAGCCCTCGTGAAGTGTTCGACAACGCGCCAGAGCAAGTCCAAGCGTCGGCAAAGACCCGCGTTATTCTCGTGGGCATCGGGTTCGTTATCCATACTACCCTCATATTGTTCGGCGCATCCAGTCTGATCAATTAAACCACCATCGCAGCGGCGCAACCTGCTCTGGCAAGACGACGCTTGCGAAGCATTTGCGGAACATTATCCCGGACAGCTTCATCATCCATCAAGATGTACTGTACCGTCACTACACTTATCTCGCGTTGCCGCGCCCTGCGGCTGATCCGACTCGTTTCCGCTTCTATCGCCCACGCAGGATTTTACCCCCGTACGCGCCAACCTCGATGCCGCTCCTTTTTACTCCGACTCATCATATCTGATTGGCACAGCCCGAAGCAACGTTACCGATACATCCCACGTTCGGACAGGACTGGGACTCTGCTCCGACGGCGATTGCTTGGCCGCGCTTGCGCGAGTTCCTACGCACAGTCAAACGCACCGCGCGCATACCGGATGACCACTCCTCGCACGACCACCTAAACGAACAGAAGCCCGTCCAACTCGGCGAGTCTCTCGCCACGCGCTGCAAGGCGGAAATCTCGCGCGTGCAGAAGGAGGTCGAGGCTGCGTCTGGTGTGCGCGTTGCATGGGGAATTGTGGATGGCTTCTTGTTGTACTGGGATCCGGTACGGTATATCTCGTCTGCCGTCCTGGTGATAGCGGTGCCTTTCGCCTCGCAATTTGACCGCACCTCTTCTGCTTCCTAGGAGGTCGTCGATACCCTCGACGCTAGGATATTCATTCGTGTGCCATATGACGTACTAAAGGAACGGAGGTCAGTGCGTTCAGGATATGCGACCGCTGGTAAGTTTTACGTCGGCACTTGTTTCGAAACCATGTCCCTTATGCCCATCCTTCCTCCTTCGCCCTCGTCCACCCTCGCGCGTCGACTTTGACCTTGTCGAGAACAAATGAGTTCAGAGGGATCATTTTGGAAGGACCCGCCCGGATATTTCGACAACCTCGTTTATCCCGCGTACACTGACGCGCATCGTTCCATGTTCGCGGTGCGCCCTTCCCCATTCCTCATGAGGTGCATGAACTGATGGAAAAACGCGACAGGACGACGATGTCGAGCAAGGCTCGGCGGTACTCCCCGGCCTTGTGATCATCGAGGCCTCGCAGCTGAGCATGGATGATGTAGTCTCACGGTGCTGTGAGGAGCTCGTGACTGCACTTCGCCGATCCGTCGATACCAGGACTGTGGAAGCGTAGCATTTGATACTATACAGACCCGAAAATACGCAGGAAACAGACGAGTCGGGTCAGCCGCGGAAGCCATACATTTCAGAACGGAGTACTGTCCTTTACCCGGTATTCGGACAGCACCTGGTTGTCCGATGTCGGACAGTCGGCAAGCGTGACAAATAGCCAATTCTCATTCTTTGCGACACAATAGGATTTTCATCTCAAAAACACCTGGAGCATGTTAAAAAGTGGTACTAGATGGTGCACGCCTGATTTTGTAGGGATCGGACAAGAGGAATTCGAGGTGTCCGACAACCAGGCTGCTACGGGTGTCGGTAAACTTAGCACTGGTGGCGCCGTCTGTCTCCTAAGGGTGGACAGAAACACGCTCACCTGAGGGTAGATCCGTCGGTGGTCAAGGAGACCGAGTCCCGAAATAGGAAAGAGCGTATTATCGGATGAGCTCGTTCCCAATTCGATTGCGTCCGAAGCGGGCGCCATATGGGACCACCTAGCGACGGCAGCGGGTCCGTGAGAAAGCCCTCTAACTCTTAGAGATTACTTGTTCCCGCCAGCATGCGCGGATTGCTCACATTACGCCCGGTACCCAGCGCTGCCTTATGGCGCATTGAGGCGGCGCATGAGTGCAGTCCGGATTCGAGCGCCCCCGAGTCAGGTCGTCGCCGACCTCCGCCGGGCGTCGTCGGGCCCACGACGACAGTGACAATGTCGTGGCGTTCCCCGGCTCTTGGGTACTGTATGCGCGGGCGGTGCAGTAAATTTTTACCACGCGACCCTGGCTCTCTCCGATCTTGCGCATTGCAGTATACGTAAATTACGGTAGTACACGTGGCATACATGTCATACGGTTTCGTTTCGCGATGAAGCGCTCATTATAGGCGCGCATAGACAAATTCGAATGCGCCGCTGGAACGGATGTGCCTCCGAGTCAGCTGCCAACGCGCGTCGCGTTGTTTCGTTCTTCTCCCGCGCCTTGCGCCTCGCAAGCCTCCAACCTCCTGCGCACATTTTCCAGAAGGCCGCTCGTTCCCCTACCCCGCCTCCTTTACAATCCGCGCCGACACGACGACAATCGTCGCTACAAAATGACTACATCCCTACATCAGGCTTCACCCGCCGGCAACAGCAACAGCACCAGTGCAGCCGGTGCGAGCCAGCTCCCGCGCCCTGCTGATTGCCTCTCATGCCGCGTCATTGGAGCCGGTGCGCTTGGCGCGACGGGTCTGTACGCTATCAACCAGGCGCGTGCGCATCAACCCGGCTCTGTCATCGGGAAGCGCATCATGGCGGGCGTTGGAGTATTGTTCTTGCTCGGGAGCGTTGCGCGTTGGCGTGCATGAAGTGCTTGCTTCGCTGGCCAACTGTACGCTACCGCTGCGTGCGCACCTGTTCGCGTCATAACGCTATTTTACGTACCGTCTGGACGATGACCTGGTGCGCTTCTGTTGTGCACATTTTCGAATGTTTGCTAACTGGTTCACCTCTTGATAGTTGGCTGTCTTATTTCCGTGCAGCGTAGGCAGCATTTTCACTCCCCACCCTTATAGAGTACAGAGTTGAACGCGATCTGGATAATTGATATTTTGTTCTTTGCATATAGACAACCTCGCTGGGCACGCCGAGCACTACGGTACAGGCTCAGTCGGGACAAACATTAAGATGTAATGCACTTAATGTAATATGATGGTGTGTTGTATGGTAAGTACTGTACACCTCAGCTCAAGCCTCAGCTTCTGCTGTCGCACTTCTGAAATGGTTGCTACTCACCTCAGTTTGGACGAACCTTGACTGAGGTGTATGCATTCTATGTTGCCGTAGTTCAACTAACACATAATTCTGCTATACAGTTTCGAACCCCTTGGGTACATTTGATCCATCGCTTTTTGAGAACAGAACAGCAGTCCTCTTTAATTGCTACTGGATAGCATAATGCTTACCGCTATGATCATCATCCGCTGTCTTATTGGTCGCTAGGCGATTACACGTTGCTGTTACCCGTCTGCGCATCTGCTGTTACTCATCTGACTGGCCCACTCGGAACTCCCTTATTCCCCGCTCTTCGTCTCGCTGGCTACACCGCCCACCACACAAATTCGCCTAACGTCCTTCCGTTTCATGACCGTCTTCAGAAAGCAGAAACATACGGCGCGCCCCGGACCAGGCATCGCGCTCTTCGTAGGGGAAAGCGCCAAAAATTAATTCATCAACACGTTGTCGGTTGCAGTTTGTTTAGTACGCCATCCATGAAGTTCTTTCAATGCGGAAAGAAAAAACGACAACGGCCGCTGAAACGAACTCAGATAAACACGTTTTGCGGAATTACAACAAGTTACAGT
The DNA here is from genome assembly GCA_021525025.1 of Lactarius hengduanensis. Lineage (NCBI taxonomy): Eukaryota > Fungi > Basidiomycota > Agaricomycetes > Russulales > Russulaceae > Lactarius > Lactarius hengduanensis. Next base: position 165,939 of record JAKELI010000048.1, read on the forward strand.
AATGCGTCGCCGTCCGATGGTACGGCCATCCGCGGGCGAGATTGGTACAAGAAAATCGAAACTGTGAACAAAAACAATTGACAATTGACATCGTCCCTTATCCGAAGATGGTGTTGAGCCAGATGGCCAGTCGGTATCCCTGTTTAGCGATCTGGAGGTCGATCTGTGATACCCGCGTTTATGTGAACGGCGTCGCACATTGGGAGGAGGAAACGGGAAACGTACGACCGGAATAGCATTGGTGAAGTACGTGCCAGTGCATAGGTCCTGGCCAGTCACAAAGCTGAACACCGTGGACTAGGGAGTACCAAAAGAAAAGGAGTTGTTAATTGCATTGAACATGGAACATAAAGGATCGGGCTACTCACGCAATCGTAGGTATTAGCTTCTTGAGACCAGCTCAGCGGGACCCCGGTCCCACTGAGTGCAGCCTGGTTGATGTTACTGACCCACCCAGCCGCCTGCGACGCGTATGCACCACTCTGTTGTGGCACCGGCGGCAGTCAGGACATGTCGACGGAAAGAAAAGGGTGCAGTAGGGTGTATTACCGTGATGCGAGAGGCGAGATTGTTAGCCCAGGTCTGCGCGCTGCCGCCGTAGAGCGCGTTGACGTTCTTGGTGAGTATACCGGTGTCTACATAGAGATAGGACGGTCGGCCGTGCTGATGGGGCTAGGGAACGAAGGCCAAGCTTACCCCAGGCTGCATGGAGGTTCGTAGAAGAACCAGAGCAAACTGCGGAGATATCGTTTCCTCCGAGTGCCAGTGCCTGTGAGCCACGGTACGTCCGTTAGGTCTTCCATGTCAAAATTCCGCGAAGTCTACGGACCTCGTCATGCAATGGCTGGCCAACGTCGCCAATGAAGTGCGCTGTGGGAGGAGCAGTCGTTGTCAACTTGTGCGATGGACGACGGTACGATGGAATATCGGCCACTAACTGATGAAGAGCAGAGCCTGCTGGACCTGCGTCGCGTCCGTTTGCCTACGATGGAGGGGTATGTCAGGGAATGTGCCTGTCACTGTTGAAGCGGAACACTCACGTCAGGACACGGTTGGTGTAGTTCTGGATGGCGCTAACTATCGCGCAACGCGTTAGATGTCGACGATGTACACCACTTGACTGCTGGAGGGACGCGACTTACCAACGCAGCCACTGGTGCCGCAGTCACGCGCGAGATCGACAGAGCAGGAGCTCGGGGGGTTATCTAATAGTCCGGGTGCGTGGACGTGCATATACGAACGGGGACAGGGACTTACCTTCTGCATCGATGAAATGGTACGGCGCGGTGAATTTGAACGCCGTCTGAGAGCGCACGGTATCCGCCCACTATTCCGTCGGTTAGTTGCCAAACGACCCGAATGTATCTTTGACACACGCACGGTGGACGCAGGCCCGAGGGAGGAACTGAAAGTGGACCCGAGAATCGACTGGACGTTGGACAACGTGTTTGGCGTGAGGAACTGAAAAAAGCAGGTGGGGCGGCGGTTCAGCCATATTCGCGCATAACCGACCATGGTGACTTGGACGAACCTGCATCGCGACGTAACTGCGTTCGAATTGGCGGTCAGCGTGTGCCAGAGAATCTTCGTGGAACACACCTACCCGGTTGTCTGATGGCCAAGAGTACCCCAAGCTGCCACGCCACGAGGAGCGACGACGGCAGCAGCGAGAGCGTAAGGGAGAGCTAGCTTCATGGTTGTGTGAGGAGTCTGCGAGGGTTGTGGGGACGCAAGTTGTGCTCAAGTGAAAAGACAAGGGCCGTTTTATATGAAGGAGCAATATCTATCATTGCGCGTGTTTGGTAACAGAATTCGACGGAGCGCTCCAGTTTTCAATGCACGAGTGCGAGATGAGTGTATGGCGCGGCCTGCTTCTTTCTCATGCACAGGTGTCGTAGATCATGTGCTTCATCATTACATGCCGACACACGTGAGGCCAAGAGAAAGATCCGTGTTGCGACCTTGGTTGCGACATGTAGGGGCCCGAGCAACATTGTGCGTGAGTCGGAGAACGAAAAGGAGGGGAAACATATGTGTCACTGCTCTGACATCTCTTTCCCGAGCTAGTTCTCGAGGTAGGGCTTGCTGGGGTCCGTGGGGATAATAACGAGCACGTATCGCACTTCTCATGTGTTTAACAGGAGGTGAGCGGGGACCACAAACTAGAACCATGAGTCGGAGCTCTCAAGGAAGTGCCAGGTGGAGTCTATGTGTGTCTTATGGGAATGGTGCCTGGGAGATTTGCAGGCACAGAAGGTGAGTAGGAATTCTGTCAGACACGAACGTGTCGACATACCGTCGTATCAGAATTGTCGGGCTAGAGGCTCCCAGTACTAGGACATATGTAACCGCGACGGCCTTTCGAGGGGTCCATCAGACGGTTGAGACGTGCAGTACTAGTATCACAAATAGACATGCGAAAGGCTTGGCATTCCGTTCTCCGTGAGTCCTCAGGACCATAATCGTACAATAAGGGACGAGGAATAGGCCAACGGGTGGGCACGATAGGAACAAAGGAATCAACACCTAACCCCCGACCACAGGGACATGGGAGTTCACAGGAGCTATCTATCGGAGGGAGGAACGTATGGGAAGAAATCGGTAGTCATTCGGTCCGTAGATAAAAGTAAGTTACGTACTACATAGGGCTTCATAACGCGGCGTACAAAAGTGGGTTCGAAAAAGAACAAAAAAAACACGCCATTCCTTTCCGCCTCAGCTACTGACCCTACAAACACAGGTTGGCTTCCGTGTCAACGAATGTCTAACCTGAGCGGGTATCACCCATGCGACGGGCGAGGTTGAAGGGCCACAACACCATTGGGCCTCGTGTTATCGTCATGGTTGTGCGTTACCCAGCCGAACGTAGAACCCGCTACGAGCAGTGCTCTCTGTAGCGCCTACTGTGGGAGCCAAGGAGAATCATATTTGGTGTTCGGGGTTCGCACGAGAGGTGATGTACTTGACTTAGGTCGGGCTCTCTCTGCACAGGTAGGAAGCAAGCCAAAGTAGGACAGGTGCAGCCGAGACGGCTGGGACGATGGAAACAAGGATTCACATATGCAAAGCCACGAGCACCAAGGTGTACGCAATCAGAGTCACAAAGGTGATGGTGTCAATAAATGGTCAGTTTATTTCCAGAATAAATAAAACCAAATAAAAGGCGCTCCTTCCTGCTGTCTAATACACTCCCTGCCCTGGCGGACTTTCGTACCGGTGGTTATGACGGCAGGACGAGCACATCGATCTGCCGTGGCGCGTGCGCTCTGCGTATACTGTATGGTGCAATGTGGTAGAACCAACGCCCTTATATACTCGACATCTCTCGTCCGCGCGCGGGACGTGTGGGCGGGTTTTCTGGTGCGTTTCCATCTATCCCGCATACCCATTGCGTTTCCATCCACCAAGTCTCTCGTCGTTCCTACGTACAGGTCCGTATACACGCCATGTCAGAATGATATCGGTCAAGACCCAGGAAAGTACTTTCTGGAGCCGACATCGAGTGTGCGGTACGTGCTCGTGAGCACCCCCACATTTGGCAAAATATGTGCGCGAAAACTACTGATCCCGCGTAGTGACGCGCTAGAGTAGATCGACATCTCCCATCAGCTGGTGCACAAGTACTCCGACGTGCGTATCGACCGCACTCTCAGCTCATAATGGCTCGCTGGACTTAACTATGGTACAGACGTTTGAACTCGCGCTCACCCCACGCGACGTCATCAGCGCAGTGAAGCGTGGCAAGATCTCCGCACTCGTTGGTATAGAAGGGTCTGTCTCGTCTCCTCCCTCTGATCGTGCAGCACGCACACGAGCCACCAGCTGGGGAACTCTCTCGACGCGTTGCGCCAGTTCGCGGCACGCGGCGTGCGCTACGTCACACTCACCCGCACGTACCACAACGTTGTCAAGCCGCTGCACCATGGGCTCAGGTGCGCATTTCTTCCCATCGCTGCGTCTCAATTGAACCGCCGAACCATTCGCGCAGCCCATTCAGCGAGACTCATGAGGGAGCTCAACCGTCTCGGCGTCCTCGTCGGCCTCTCGCACACATCGGACGACATTGCGCTCGCCGCGCTCAAAATATCGCGCGGCACCCGTGATATGGAGCCACCCACGCGCTGCGCGATATCCCCAGGAACGTGCCGGGACCGGCGCGGAGCAGCTCGATGGGGTCGTGATGGTATGCACGCGTCCTTCGCACAGAGTGCGTACTGACGTTTGGATGCAGGTGCACCTTCTTCCGGATTCGTGTCTGAGGGCCCGGACCGTGCGGACGTCAAGGCCGTCGCGGACCACGTTGGCCATATCACGAGCGGCCCGGCCGCGCTCAGTATGTCTCCGTCTCCTCCTACCGCACTTTTCCTTTCGCCCGCCTCCTCTCCTCTAATAACATGTACTTATATGCTGGTAGCGTTGGCATCGGGAGCGATTGATGGCATCGATCGCTGCCCAACCGGGCTTGAAGATGTCTCAACCTACCCCATACTCGTACGTTCAACCCCATTATCGCTTCGCGCTCTGACACCGAAACTTTGTAGGTCGCGGAATTATACAGCTGCGGATGGTCTGCGGACGAACTACAGGGGGTAACTTTCTCCATGTATTCGCAGGTGCGGAGGACGTGGTGCGCGAGGGCGTCGCGCCAGCACAAGACCTATACGAGAAGCGCACGGATATCCCGAAGAAGCACTGAGACTCTAAGTTCCTGTCTGTACTTAAAAGATGACGAAGTTATGTATTTCTCGACGTAAAGGGTTTCTTCGACAACGTCAATCACGACAGGCTGGTAAGCGTAGTCGAGGAACTGGGGTTCTCCAGAGGGGTCGCAGGGTGGCTCGACGCTTTCCTCAAAGACCGGAAGGTGTGCCTGCGCTTCAACAACATCCTCTCGGACGAACGAGGACAGCCAGTCGGGGTCCCACAGGGGTCGCCCATCTCGCCCGTCCTGTCCATCATCTACACCTCCCCCCTGCTACATCGCATGCGGGGATGGAACAACTCAGCACTAGGGATGTACGTTGACGACGGCATCATCTTCGCGTGCGCCGAGGATTGGGAGTCCGTCTCAGACCTCCTCCAGGCAAGATACCGAGTCTGTCTGAACTGGTTAGGAAAAGTGGGTCTGTCTATCGAACCTGATAAGACGGAGCTAATGCTCTTCCAATGCCCACGGGAATGCAACCCAGCGCCCAGACCGCCTGTCACGGCTCAGTTGTGGACACTTACTGTACGGTGATGACTCCCTTGGTAAGCGTAATTAGTCATGGACTCAAGTATCAGTCAGCCGTAGTATCACATGTTTGTGGTGGTATTATGACTCGTTCCTAGTAGTAGTCGTAGTAGGGTTCGAGCTACTTACGCTACTAGTCGTCTCGGTTCAAGGGGAGCTTTAAAGCCAACCCCTTCATGTATAAGTAGTACACATCGCAGACCAGGATTCGCCATCCTGGTCTTCTTCAATAGCCATCGAGCTCTCTCCTCTCATCCCCTCCCTCGTGCTGGTTGCCTGTCTCCTTATACGCTTGCCTCAAGTAGAGCAAGTCGTGCGTCAGATACGCCTAGTGGACTTAACCCTAGTGCTCTTAAACGATTACGTGCACTCCGAGGCCGTATATTCGTATCACGTGACTTAATGAAGTCCTACGCTAAGTTGTCAACGCCCTTTCGAAGTCCAAGTCGGACTAAACGCCAGTGGCGGCGTTACACCGCCGAGGTTAATCCTCCCCAACCCCAACATCTCTTCCTACTACGTCGTACAGCCAGTAGAGCTACTCAGATATCTGGGTTTCTTCCTCCACTGGCGCCTCAATTGGGAGCCCCATTGCCGCATAATGGCTAACAGGGCACGAGCTTCGCTCAAAGCGCTCACAGTCCTCGGCAACTCAATCCGAGGGCTTAGCATGGCCAATTGGCGCCTTGCGTTCAACGCTGTCTGCCTACCCGTACTGTTACAGTTCGGACTAACGGAGTGTGTCGGACCGGAAGTGGACACTGACGTACAAGGGTATGACACCCGCGTCAGCAGCATATAGTCATGGACTTAGTTGATCAGTCAGCCGGGTAAGCTCCAGTGTTGCGATCGGACTCATCGGTACGGACTGCGGACTCGTGGGGTTCTGACTACCCTAGTATTAGTCAGGGACAGTCGTCTCAGTCAGCCTTAGGGCTGTTATCACATGTATATCGCATCGGACTCGTGACTCGTCCTAGGATAGTTGTAGTAGGGTTCGAGCTACTATTGCCATAGGGTACCTCGCGTTCAGGAGGAGCTTCAAAGCTCCTCGTCAATTGTATAAAGGACTAGCAGTACGAAGACCGAGCCTCCAACTTGGTCTTCTTGAATCATCAGTCCAATTCTCATCTTCTTGTCTGTCTCCTCCTCTCTCTGTCTGCTAGTGCGCCTGGCTCTTGTAGAGCAGCTAGCTCGACGACGTATACGCCTGGTGGACTTCGCCCCAGTGCTCGCATCGATCACGTTCCTACTTAGGACGTGTATCCATATCCGCTAAGTCGTCCTTCGCATATCAAGCCACTCTGTCACCGCTCAAGTCGAGCACCGTTAGGACGGACCTAACGCAACATCCAGCGCATGTGATTGTGTACGATATGGCTCGGATCATGACTCACTACTAGGATAGCTGTACTAGGGTTTGCTCTACTTACGCTATAGGCTAGTAGCACTTGGAGCGGTGCTTGAAAGCCCGTGCGTACCTGTATAAGTAGTTCCAAGTAAAGACCAAGAACGGTATCTTGGTCTTCTTCGAATACCACTCATTCTACTCGCATCTGCGCTAAGGGGAATCTCTCCCTTTAAGTGAGTCGTCCGGCATATCCCCTTAGACCAGGGATCCCCGTGACTTATCCCAAATCCCCCTTGGGTAGTGGAATATCCCCCGGACGCTACGTGTCACCGAGTGTTCCTTTATCTCAACGAACGAGTCGCACACCCCTACACCATCTTCTAGGTTGTTGATCACGACTCTTGGGACGACCTGAAGATCCTCCCCGCCCTTCCTATAGGAGTACAACAAGGAGACAACCTCCACGGGTATAAGGCAGGACCAGACGAACGTCTATTCCCTCATCCCGCTCATCATCCCGAGACTCCTGCTAACCAACTCTACTACACGCTTCGGATCGCTACTACGCAAGAAGCCTAAGTCAGGCTAACGTCCGTGGTAGACGTTACATTAAGACCAAGATCCCAATCGTGGCCAATCTGAAGACAACAAGAGATTACTGGGTACCCTTCAGGCCCTACTACATCGAGAGACGAGGGGAATGCAACGTACCAAAATGATACCTAGAAACAGCATTTTGGAAAGACAACGCAGAGGATCCAGGCTACGTCACCTATTACGTTGACAGGAAGGGAACTACTCAAATCATTGCAGTAGAGTTCAACTTCGAAAACACCTGCTGGACCGAAATACGTTGGAACGACTTGAACAACAAGTATGAAGTCATCAGACCCGCCAGCAAGAGCCTCAACCTCGACATCCTATACAGCAACGTAGTAACAAGAGATCAGTGGGGATTAAGAGACGGAGAAGAAGAGGAACCCGCTCGCTCCCCAACACCCAAGACACCGGCACCATCCCCATCTCTCGCTAGTAACCCCGAAGAAATCCGTATCATCCAGGATCCCCAAGAAGAAGCACACTTGGAACTAATCGCTGAGTCCATCCCCACTATGTCAGAAACTATCACACAAATCGCAGCCAGGACAGCATTATTCGCACAACCCACTCCCCGAAGAGAAGAAGGAGGACCACCGCCTGGAGGAGATCCCGGAGACCACGACGATGGAGGCAATGGAGGCAATGGAGGTGATGGAGGCCACGGAGACAAAGACCACGCGCCCCTGAACCTTGACACCCCCATGCCTGAAACTGACAAATTCCTCGGGAAGGAACCGAGGATATTCACAGGAAATCGAGATGAGGCAGAGCCATTCCTATCCCAATGGAGGCGATTCGCAGGAGTCAACGCCGCAAACTGCAGCATGAAGGTCCCATATATCAAAGCGATGATGTTCCTTACTTACATCCAGGGACCACTTGTCAACGAATGGGCCACCGAGACCACAAAATGGCTCAATTCACAACCTAGCAAAACCGACCCATGGCTATGGACCGGAGTCGAGCTAGCCTTCAAAGGACAGTTCCGGGACAACATGGAACAAGACCGCGTGAGACTCGAGCTAGATCGAGGCTTCAAGATGATGGGGACAGACATTGACAGCTACGTCACTAAATTCGAAAAGCTGGTTCGACAGGCTAAATACCGCCTAGACGAACCGCTGGTCCTCGACAAGTTCACCAGAGGAGTTCCCCATGACTTATATCGCAACGCCTATCAATTCCACAGCCCTACGAACTACCAACAGTGGAAGAATGCGCTTATTGAGCAGCAGAAAAGATATCTCCACGTGAAAGCAAGGGTTGATTGCTTCGGAAGACAACCTCAACAACAACAGCGACCTCGTCAGAACCAACCCGCTCGATTCCAACCTCCCCAACGACAACAAGGATGGCAGCAATACCGAAACCATCCTGACGCCATGGACACAACCCCAGGAAGGATCTGCGCTCGCGTCGCAGGGTCAGAAGATGCAAACCCAAACGATGCCATGCAGTGGAGGAACACAACCCAAGGTGCCCCTCCTTATGCACCAAGGGGAGGCTTCATCAACCGCGGCAGAGGAGGCGAGGAGTAATAAACACAAGGGACGTAATGTGTTATAACTGCAACCAGAAAGGCCACTTCTCACGGGATTGTAACCAGCCCAGGAAGGCATACCGAGGCCGGGGAGTGTACATAGAAGAAATCCCCACGGCTCCTCAAAGCGTAGCAGAGGAACCCCTTATCAACCTAGACGAGCCAGTCCACGGCAACAGAGGGTATACCTCCAACACCGAGGAGATCATGGGGAGAATTGCGGCACTACCGGAGGAGGAGAAAGAGACGTTCATAAAGAGTATGATGGGGAGGCAGGATTTTCAGAGCGCCTGAACCCAACGGCCTGGGTGAGGGCTTCAAATTGTAACTCGTCGTTCATAACGCGCTATCGATCTATGCATGTTCCAGTTTCGATATGCACGAGTAACTTCAAGGCCGAAAGAAAAGCACTAGTGGACTCTGGAGCCACTCACAACTTCATACACCCAGACTTCGTCAAGAAAATGGGTTTGGGGACACAAGAGTTAGAGAGCCCTCGCAATATTTGGAATATCGATGGGACCCACAACCAAGGAGGGAAAATCACCCACTTCGTCGCCCTTAACGTACAAACTGACAAAAAGCTTAAGGATATCCAGTTCCTAGTCACCAACGTCGGTGGCGAGGATCTCATACTGGGATACCCATGGCTCGCCACCTTCCAACCAAGCATACACTGGGCTACCACGACTATGGATACC
>JAKELI010000480.1:0-35279 GCA_021525025.1 Lactarius hengduanensis
GGGTATGAAAACATACACGGGTTTCCAGGGGTATGGAAAAACCCCTAAGGGTATACGGGTTTTTGTATAAAATCAATGTAAAATCAATATATTTGGGTGAAAGTTAGTTTGAAAAATGTTAATAATCATTACATTGACTGTTTATTCCTTATCTGAATCCATTATGGCCTTGGATAACATCAAAATCCGAGTATAATTGATAAAATCATGTAAACATCCAGAAAAAATCCGAAACAATACCCAAAAAATACCCAAAATGTTTATGTAATGCTTATGTAAGCATACCCGTATACCCGTGGCTACGGGTATGGGTTTCCCGCAGGTATAAAAAACCGTACCCGTACCTGTACCTAGTGTTTCGGCAGCCCGTATAGCCGGGCTGAGCCGGAGCCGAGCTGCGAGACGCTGGCCCGGTTTGATTCCCGGACTGAGCTTAGCTTAGGCGTTGCTCTTACCGAGCCGCGCTGAGCTAAGCTGGTCGAAACGCCGGCTCAATAGTGGCTCCTGGCTCCAGCTGGCTATTTTCTGTGGTCTCAACAATTCTGTCATAACGCGGGACTCAGCCCGAATTCTTAGGCAGCTATATTTTTATCACACTACTCAGCAGTTTCGATCGTTTCGATCCAGTACTCAAGCGTATTATTTTTCTCATTGTCTGTATATACTGTTCTAGGCTATTACATTGTATAAATACCGTGGCGAAGTAAACTTGGGTAGAGTGGGAGTAAGTAGAGGGGAAAATGTGCTGCTTGATGATCGTCCATGCGTGGGGTGTGACCCGGAGAGGAGGGCGGAGCCAATGAGGCCAGCGACGTGGTGACAATAACAAACATGATCTGCAATTTTCGAGGGTGAGAAGCACAAGGGAAAGAGAGCGTGGCACGACGTGGCATGACGAGCGAAGTCGGGCGTTCTCGTCTCAAGTTCGCGGAAGCTAGGATGGGGCCAGTCAGCATTCCAAATCGGAAACGGTAGGTGGACATACGGTGATCGAGGGGTACGAGCTCAACAACGACGAAGTGGCAGTCAATAAACATGACGCAGTCTCTCTCAATAAAACCACAGTCGTTGAAGTTCCAACCAAGGGCGATGGTCTTCTCGTGAAAAGAGTGGAAGGGCTGTTGAACGCCGTCCGTGACATCGGCCAGGATGGATAGGTGATCCTCGGTGGGAACGAGGCCAAGTATCTGTATACACGTGGACATTAGTTATACGAGCAAGCGAAGAGTACGATTCGTGATACATATGCGAATAGAACCCTGGGGGAAAGATATTCTTTCCCCCAGTGCACAGGGAGGTCGCACTGAGAGACAACCAAAAAAAAAGGCTCACCATGTGAACGCCATCCATGACATCGGCCTGGGACGGATAGGTGATCTTCGGTGGGAACGAGGCCACATATCTGTATACACGTGGACGTTAGTTATACGAGCAAGCGAAGAGTATGATTCGTGATACATATGCGGATAGAACCCTGCACACTGGGGGAAAGATATTCTTTCCCCCAGTGCACAGGGAGGTCGCACTGAGAGACAACAACAAAAAAAGACTCACCATGTGAACGCCGTCCATGACATCGGCCAGGACGGATAGGTGATCTTCGGTGGGAACGAGGCCACGTATCTGTATACACGTGGACGTTAGTTATACGAGCAAGCGAAGAGTATGATTTGTGGTACATATGCGGATAGAACCCTGCACACTGGGGGAAAGAATATCTTTCCCCCAGTGCACAGGGAGGTCGCACTGAGAGGCAACAACAAAAAAAGACTCACCATGTGATCGCCATCCAACTCCTTGATGACGGAAGCAAAGCTGCAGCTGATGAACTTCCGGCGCATCGCCGGTGGTCTGTCCCGACCTGAAGTGGTTGTAAGAAGATGTGAAATGTGTCTGGATGAGTATTTCGAGTGTGCCCTTTTCTGGAGAAGATGAAGGTATTTACGAAAGAGAGTTGTAGGAACGTGAGGTGTGAGTATGAGACTATGAGTATATGTGTGCGCACCAATTGGGGGAGAGGAGGGGTCGAATGAAGAGAGCCCCTTTCGTTGAAGTCGCATGAAAAGTTGAGAGGCGACTCGTGTTGTACTCATGGTCAGTTATGTAAACGCGAAAAGGTCGGGGAGTAAATGGCCTGTGGACGTAAAGAAGTGGAACCTGCAGCACGCACGAAAGATGAGCGCTGAGTGCTGAGCTTGCAAAGCAAAAGCACGCATTGCTCACATTACAAAAACCAGCCAAGTGCGACTACTCACAACCGAAGGGTATTTCTAAGAGTGCATTACACGCAACGACAATGATAACATTGGTCAGACAAAAACACGACTACAGAGCATAGGCCTGACACCAGACTACAACAGAAATAGTCTACACCAATACTACACACCGAATGAAGTACCGCCATATCGGTATCTATTTCCTAGGTGTTCTTGCGAGAGTGGGCGGGTGAAATATCTTACCGTCTGACGGTAGAATCTTCGTGCGAGTTGAGGAGCGAAGACTAAATGGCTGTAGTCAGTACTGGTTACGCGTTATTAATGTTTGCTTACACTCGATCACTGAAAACGGGAGTACAGTCTATGACAGGGAAGCGAGTGGGCGAGGGTAGCGCTTTGCCGGGGTGGTCAGTCCTGCCCCCCGAGCACTGCGAGAGAATAGAATGAAGGTATTGATAGTCTGGTTGCGTGTCGAAGTCAAGTGAACGGACATAGGCGACGAATTTGCGGAAGGGAGTGGGTAGGCCTTCGCACAGCTCTTCTGCCGTGACTGACTTTTTTTTCTGGAGGACTGCCTTCCGATCACAGGAGGCAGAAATTGTTGTCCAAGGTAAGTCACCGCGTGCCGAACAAATAATTGTATAGGCAAGAGACTCCAGGTCATCTCGACGTGATTGGGCATGGCCTTGCTGGCCATTTACGGACGTGAACGGAAGAGTGCCGACTACCGATTGATCTGGGGAGTATGGGATGTGTAAACACGTTGCGGGATTGCGGAATTGCCGTGCCAAACCGAAGTCGATGAGGAAGACAGTAGGATGAAGATCGTCAGCTCGGACCATGAAATTTCCGGGCTTGATGTCACAATGGATGTAGTGCTGGGTATGTAGTGACGCGACTGCCGAGAGCTGGACATGCAAGAGTAAGTAAGTTCAGCGGATCATTTTTGGTGTGCACGTTGAATACAACAAACACACCATTTGGGGAGCGTATAAGAATATATTGCCGTGGTCGACCTGTTGTTTGCTCACCAAATCACCCAGCGAGGTTCCAAGATACTCCAGGACGATAACTTCGTGTGTGCCTTCCTTCCCATACCAGTGTACCGGAGAGATACCCGTGCAGCCAGTAAGTGCTGTATACACGTTATATTCAGTGACTAAGCCTCGACAGTGAGTGGTCTGCGGGCCCTATCTTCAGAGCAATTTCAGCTCCTGTCTTGATATCCTTCCCCAGATAGACGCTCCCTACGGAGGTCAGAATAGCGTGTCAAACTTGAGTCAGGGTTGGGCCCACCAGAACCGCCGGAACCAAGCAACTTTCCAACTCTGAACCAGCCACCGACACGGACAAAATCTAGCTGGGGAACTCGTTTCTCACGAATTTGTTGCGGTTTTCGAGTGCGCATGGTCATCAACATCGAGTGCGAAAACAAAGGGGTAAGGGAATCAGGTACACATTCACATCAAGAACAAGGGCATCAACAACTCCGATGTCAGCTCCGATGGGTAGAATATTCTGTACTGTCCAACTGTATTCGTTCCGCCAAGGTTCCGAGGAGTTAAGTAGATACATAGCTAATCCTCATCAAACGTACTAAATTCGTACAACATGTTATCCATTATAGCATCCGCGTCGCCCACAAAGAGAGAGCCGAGGGTATTGGAAGTGTTCTTCGACACCCCACTCATAGACGATTCTGACGTTGACCACCCGTTCGTGAAGTCGAGGGACTGTTTTCTGAGCGCGAATTTGAGCAGTTGGAGAGCCTCCATCAGAACTGGGCTGATCCAGTTTCGCTTCCGGTGTCCGTCTCCTTTGCTGACGAGAACACACGTTCACAAGGAATGGACATTGCTTGGATGGGGAGGTAGTCCATGGCCATTGCGAACAGCGTCGGGAACTCCATCCTGTTGGCCTTCCAGAGAGTAAGTTAGTAGCAATGTTCAAAACATAAGAGACGCACCTCCCAGAACTGCAGGATGTTGGTCTTCTCAGTAAGAGGTCCCAGCCAAAACATATTTCCGGAATTCGGCATCCACGGTGGACGCTTGAAATGAAGTCGTCTTGTTGTAAACGGAATTTTCGACTTTGAAGCGTGTTGAGGACGGTTCATCTGTAGCGACTGGTGCAGGTTGCGCAGGGAGCGTTGCGGTTGCATCCGCCGATAGCCTCTGGTCATGGTACCGGTGCATCTGCAGTGGGTTGACGGGTTGAGATAGCAGAGTATATAATTTGTACTTACGAGTTTCAAAATGGTAGCCCTTGCACGTTGGATATACTTATCCTCCCACTGACTTTCGATCCACGATAAGCGCATGGAGGGATTGAGGACTGGAGTAAATGTTAAGGTCAGCGTCGGGAGGGGTAATAGTTGATTGGTGACTCGACTCACACATGGCGACGACGTAAGCTTCCATATCATCCATTCGAATATAATATTTCAGTTGCCCATTCCAGACCGATTTCAGTCCAGGCCCGGAGGATCTGATGTTGTTCGCCGATATTCTCCCATTCGGCCATGAGTTTCTCAAAACTCGAGATGGCGTGCGATAAGACCGGCATCGATTCATAGGACATGCTCTGTTGACATCTATGAGGGACCTTTTGGTACCGTGAGCGACGTCCTGAGCAAGCAGCTGGCTGACTTACCCGCAAAACAGTCTCCAATCCTTCCAGGATTTCCCAGTCCAAATCCGACAACGCAAAACGAGAGTGTTCAGTCAATTCAGTTGCAAAAAAACGGACGATAGCCTAGTTTTAAGACAGTTAATCTCTACTGGCCGAAGGTGAGACAAACGAACCGGTCGAAGAACCCTGAGACGATGGAGCATGTGATACACTGAATCCCATCTCGTTTTCACATCTCTCAGAAATTCCACCTCTGGGACGAGGACCGGTTCACGGGTGCCGTCGGGTTTCTTCTGGGTGAACCAACCACGCGCATTCCCCTCTTTGATGGTATTGCGAAATTCCAGTTTGCGATTGTCCGAAGAGCGCAGGAGACGAACGAGATTTCGAGCACGCTTTAAGGGGTTGCACTTGATGCCCGCAAACCAAGCTTTGAGTCGGGCATTACCACTGTGGTCGAAGCGGTCAGGTAGTTCTAAGTCATCGACATCACCATTGCCGTCGTCGGATTCGTCGTCAGAGTCATCGCCAGGGTCGTTGTGAGTTGAAGCGTATGCCGAACTAGGACCAGAGACAGACGCTATGATACGAACGGCGCAGAGGATTAACGATATGAGCGTAACATCAGACGCGATTATTTAGATGATGGAAGTCAATTTTTACGGCTGCCCTCCGCGCTGCGTTCGGCGAGCTGAGTTTGCAGGTGCTTCATGGCTACGGCATTGCTTTCGGCGTTGTCGAGTGTGAAGTGGCCAATCTAAAAAATGGTTAGACATCTGATCAAATAGAAATAAAAGATTCCTTACATTGAGCGTAACGTCGGCCCGATCAAGGAGATAGCGAATGGTCCTTGCGATGTTGGCGCCTGTGTGTTTGTTCTTGAGACAATGGAATCCGATTAGCCCAGCTTTAAGTGCCAAACGTCCAGTCGATTTGTCGAGGGCGATCCAATGGCAAGTCACCGCTAAGTATGACGCCAAATTTGCGTTTGACCAGATATCAGCAGTAAAACTAATCCGTCCGCAAGAACACTATTGGCTAAATGTTAGTTATAGGTAGGGAGAACATATCGGTCAAACTACAGCGAGTTGCGACTTCAAGTCTCCGAACGACCTCCGCCACTGATTGATGATGGCTTCTCTCATCTTATCGCGGCCAGGGATGTCCGCCTCAACGAGTGTCTCGCGAAGGACCATACAAAGCTGCCGAAACTCGGGAGTTTCGACGACGCGGACCGACTGAAAGACATGTGCATGGCATGTGAGAGCGTAGGTGGGAGGTGATCGAGACTCACCTGATCGCCCACAATGACGAAGCGAACAAGGTGCTCTAGGAACGCGGCCGGAGAGAACGGCGGAATTGCCTGGTTGCGTATACTACGGCCGTCCTTGTGAAGGGACGCACCGTCAGAATGGGTCGATAGTTTGTACTTCCAATTGTACTTGTCACGATCCAATGATCGTGACATCGATTCTCGTTTGGCTTCGGTTTCTAGAATCGACTTCGGTAAAACTCTTGTTTCATGTATTTTCGACTTATGCTTCTGGAAGAGACCTCGGAACTGCTGCCAGCTCACACTTGCTACTATACTTAGATTGACACGTACGCGGCCTCGGAAAAAGCACAGAAAATAGGATTACTACACAGTATTAAAGAACTTGTAGTATACCTTGTATTTCCTCGTTCTAGTCTCATTTCTCGTCTTGAAATCCAGTCTATTTCCCTGGCAATCGTCTTTTGCCTGTCGACGTTCCTCTTGACGGTTCAAGAGTCACAAGTGCTGCCGACTTCAACGGGCCGAACCTTACGCTACGACTAACTCGGTGCCAGCCCGAGCTCTAGATCGTAAAAGTACTTGATAACCGCCGCGTCGTAGTCTTCATGGTGGTGGTTGATGAGGTGGCGGCGGAGGTTAGTGTTCCCAGTGTTTTTTGCGTAAAAATAGTTCGGCACGCTCCTGGAGACCTTCTGCCTGTCATCGCCATATGTCTCGCTGTCGGTTTATTAGGAGACGCTGTTGCGATCAGAGAGGCGGTACTCACACGCACAACTTGCAGGCTTTCTGCGCCTTCTCGCTGTCCTTGGTAGCTTTGATTTCGATAAAAAAGTGGGCGAGATCGAGGGCTTTGGAGGTTGGATTAGCGGCCGGTCGAGGGGGAGTGGGAGATAGCGCAGGTGCAAGAGAAGGGCTAGATGGGTCAGGACCGTCAGGTATATCATCCTCGTCTTCTACACCTTGCAAGCTGAATTCTTCGCCACTGGAGATCGGGTCGAGTTGGGTAGTGGCGGCCTAGTTTGATTAGTAAGTCTCAGGGTGTGGAGAGAGCTCGAGAACTCACCGGCCGGCTTCGAGTAATACGTTTAGTTGACCCGCGAGAACTGGCATTGGGTTGTTGATTACCCACAGCCTCAGGTGCGGCCGCCAACGACGGCTCAGTGGACGATGTTGCCTTGCTAGATGAGTGTCGCGCCATGAGTGAGGGTAGACAGGGAGAAAAAAGAGCGAGACGAGGACTTTAAATGTGAGAGGCTATCATTAGATCAGGCACACTTGCACGCTTCGTGAAGGGGGGTGAGTGCTGATAAATTACGCTCAGGAAGGGGGGTGCTGATGGAGGGGTGCTGGCAGATTAAGTCCGTGCTTGTACGTCTTACAGTCGAGTTCTAGTCGAAGTCGTGTTAATTTTGAACTCCATAGGCACGCATGGGTCCAATCCGCGGGTCTGGGACTTACATTTCGCTTGCCACGCATTCTAGTCGTGGTAGGTAGCTCTATAAGTCAGGACGGCTCGATTTTACCGAGCTTTTACAAGGCATATTCGCAAAACTTCTACGACTTATCATAGTGCTCTTCCTTCAATCTATCTGTGAGGTCACCTGCTTAGGCATTCGCTTAAACATTATTTTACAAGATGTCGATATATCCACTTAGAGCCAGGCATCATTCCCATACAATTATCCTCCCCAGCCAACTACTGTACGAGTGATGTAACAGGCACATTGGGAGGCGTTTGATGGCAGTTGTGAATTATGTCTGTCTTTGGTGCGGAGAGGAGGGCGGAGCCAATGAAGCCAGCGACGTGGTGACAATAACAAACATGATCTGCAATTTTCGAGGGTGAGAAGCACAAGGGAAAGAGAGCGTGGCACGACGTGGCACGACGAGCGAAGTCGGGCATTCTTGTCTCAAGTTCGCAGAAGCTAGGATGGGGCCAGTCAGCATTCCAAATCGGAAACGGTAGGTGGACATACGGTGATCGAGGGGTACGAGCTCAACAACGACGAAGTGGCAGTCAATAAACACGACGCGGTCTCTCTCAATAAAACCACAGTCGTTGAAGTTCCAACCAAGGGCGACGGTCTTCTCGTGAAAAGAGTGGAAGGGCTGTTGAACGCCGTCCGTGACATCGGCCAGGACGGATAGGTGATCCTCGGTGGGAACGAGGCCAAGTATCTGTATACACGTGGACGTTAGTTATACGAGCAAGCGAAGAGTATGATTCGTGATACATATGCGGATAGAACCCTGCACACTGGGGGAAAGATATTCTTTCCCCCAGTGCACAGGGAGGTCGCACTGAGAGACAACAACAAAAAAAGACTCACCATGTGAACGCCGTCCATGACATCGGCCAGGACGGATAGGTGATCTTTGGTGGGAACGAGGCCACGTATCTGTATACACATGGACGTTAGTTATACGAGCAAGCGAAGAGTATGATTCGTGGTAAGTTACATATGCGGATAGAACCCAGGTCGCACTGAGAGGCAACAAAAAGACTCACCATGTGATCGCCGTCTAACTCCTTGATGAAGCTGCGGCTAGCTGGATAACTTCCAGCGCGTCGCCAGTGGTCTGCTCCGACCTGAAGTGGTTGTAAGAAGATGCGAATGGGTCTGTGAGTGGGAGGCTTTGGCAAGTTCCAATGGCGACGGCGAGGGAGATGAAGTGAGTCGTTACACTCGTTAGAGTGTCGAGTCGAAAGAAAAAGGCGGCTGTAGCCGGCCTTGGTGAGGTCAGCCGGAAGTAGCCGGCTCAATCAGAGTCGGCTAAAAATGTCAGCTTGGTCATATGCAGCTTGGCTCGGCGCAGATTGCCGCCGGCTATGGCTTCGGCTTTAGCCGCAAATTAGCCGGAGCTGCCGAAACACTACGCGCTACCAACAGCCACCAGGGCCCTGCCAATGCAGTGGCCCCAACCCCGACGACGGCGGCAACAGCGGCGACCGCGACCGCGACACCACGACAAGGTGACGTCGACTACCGCAATGCCCGGGCGACAGTCGACAGCAAGGCGGCAACAAGAACCAACCAAGGTGGCGGTGTCAACGGCAACAGCAACGACAACAGCAAGACCGATGACGACGACGACCAAGACGGCAACGACAATGACCAAGACGGCAACGGCAACGGCTATGACCACGACTACGACTACATGACACGACGACGGGCAATCATTCTCATAGTTATTAGCTTAGTATAGTAGTAGTCATGTTTTTGTACTGTATATTAGAAGTCCAAATAAAATATTCATTCTACCCAAGATTCTACCTATAATACCGGTTGCAACCAGTCGTAGTCGGTCGCAACCGGTCGGAGAACGCGACGTAATCGCAGCGACCGCAACCGCACATTTCTGTGCCGGGCCCCAACCGCAACCAAAAGTCCGGTTGTTTCCGGTTGCGGTCCGGTCTGGTTCTGGTTTTTTCCGGTTCGAGCAACTGAACCTTCAAAGCCTATGAAGGAGTGCAGCGTGGCGAGTTGTAGTGCCGTGCAGTGCGTCCTCCTTGTGATGGGGATGTAGTCGAGGTCGGGTTTTCGTGGGGGAATGGCGGCCTTCCAGATGGGGTGATTGCGTAAACACATCTGCACTGACCAGGAATCTCGTCCATGCCCTTTCCGGTATTCTTGGCCAAGCTGTAAGTCAAAGAGCTTCATTCTTTCTGACGGTTCCTCAGGTTGTTCACCTTTTCATTCCGTTTCAGTTCCCAGGCCCACTCCAGCCAGCGAAGGCAATCTTTGTAGGCGTGGATGTTCTCATCACGGTATGTATCTCTTAATGATCTCTTACATCACCCCATAATATCTGGATACAGGCGGCCAAAGGTGTCAGTTCAGCCTACGATGCACTCGTTGACCTGTTTGAATGCATCGGGAATTTTCTCAAGCGCCTTCGAATCTACACAGACACCCCATTGACCCCTTTTATGATGAACATAGTTGCGAAGATAATGGCCGAATTACTCTCCGTACTTGCTCTTGCTACAAAGCATATTAACCAAGGTAGATTCAGTATGTCGATCCTCTTCTTGGAGAATATGCAATGGCTCAACATGATACAGAGAAGTTCGCAAAGAAGCTGCTTGGAGACCGTGATATCGAGACCGTCCTACGCAAGCTAGACCATCTCACCCAGGAGGAAGGTCGGAGGACCATGCATGGCCCAGACACTCGACGTGGTCTACGGACTTGTTAACAATGTCCAGGTAGTCATGGACGGTACGCAGGTTTCTCAGCTGGTTACAGCTGTAACTGTGCTGTTCAACTAATGAGTGACCTCGGTAGATGGCAAGGTATCATTAGACGGGATCTTGGAGGCTTTGGGTGAGCCTTACAACGCTTGGCAGTTGGTTGTGCACGAGCTGACTAGGATGCTAGGCACGATTCACCGAATAGAAAATAATATAAACGAGATGAGGAGTTTGTATCCATCAATTCTATTGTCGTGATCCAGTGGCACTAATACCCTCTCAGATTGTTGATAAGTGACCTGAGCGCACTTAGCGGCTCAAAGGACATGCAGATAACGGACTGCTTTAGATTAGATATACAGGACTTGTAGATTAGATTATTTTGATCTTTACAATCTCGGACTTCTTGTACTTTCTTATCTATGACATCACACATGTACATGACATCATGGACCACTCTGGAACTATCCTTGTACTACGTCTATGTACTTCCCTTTGTTACCTTATCTTTATTGTGATGTCACTATGATATCATAGTCTGGACTCTTCTTGTTCTCTACGCCTTGTTCTCTTTGTATCCACTCCTTTGTCCGTGTACAGAACAATGCGTCCTTGTATTTACTGTGACTTGCTGTTACTAGCGTCACTCTCTGTAGCAGTATAAGTAGTGTACCCTGTACACTCTGGCACCACACCAGTTCTCATCTGTTGTGTGCCAGGTATGTCTCCTCCTCTGTAATAACACCAGTTCTCATCTGTTGTGTGCCAGACTACCATCTGCTTCACTTGCTTGATTCACTCTGTTGCTGCTTCCAGCCTACTCTGATATCTCACCACAGTCTTCCCAGTTCACTGTGAGTATCACCTTTATGTATGCTGTTCATCACAGATTACCAGCTGCAAGAGAAGTCTCGAAGTTGGTTCTCCCCACCCGATCCATCGCCAAACTACAATACTGCATGCAGCCTCTATCAAGATGGAACAATCACATGGTTCTTCCGGGGGAACATCTTCGCCGAGTGGAAGAAAAAGGGTTCCTTGTTGTGGATCCACGGAAAATGTGCGTTTTCGATACTAGCCTTGTGACAGTCCTAAGTTCTCCCTGGCTGTAGTGGGTTCAGGCAAAAGTATTTTAATGTATGTGGTTACACGCCACCTTTGTCTATTGTTATTGTTATTTACCCATTCTAATAGCTCCTCAATCATTCAAGAAATCGACAGGATGCGTGCAGCAGGGTTAGCTTGGACAGTATTTTTTTTTTTTTTTGATTTCCGGGTCGAGGAGAAACGGCGTCTACGTGATCTCGTCACTTCACTCCTTGTTCAGCTCAGTGGCATGTCCAATGCCTGCTTTCGCGTCTTGTCTCGTTTATATTCGGCCCACGGCGAAGGGAAAGCATCAGCAAAACGACATAAGATTAACCCAACTTATTTCTCGCTTAAATATAATTATTCAGCCACTAAGCTGCAAGAAACACTAAGCAACTTCAATCAAATTTTAAGACATTTCAGACAAGATTTCAGAGCCCATTTCTCACTCAAGCATGTGACAGAAATTCGTAAGAGTGCCAAGACTGCAAGCAAGACTGTAAGACATTGTAAACATGGCAAGCGTTCAAAGGCTGGTAACATCAGCAAAAAACGGAAAAAATTCCGGCGCTTGCCGGAACCCGAAATTGTTTTCATGAATTATAACGCGAAAATAATCATTTGTAACCAGCAAGGTCAATCTCGGCCTGGATATAAGTGTTTGCAATTCTATTGCAATTCTCATGTCCATTTATAAGCATCATAATTTCTAGATAATTTGTATGCTTTTGTCGCAACTGCCTACAATTTTTTTTGTAAGCACTTGCTAACTTTGATAATACTGGCCTACTTGCGCTGTTCGGGAGTGAATTGAATAAAGAAAAAAATTAAAATGTATTTCAAAACCAGGCTAAATGTACGACAGGCCCACTACAGTATGTAAAAGTAACTATGCTTCCCCTCCCTAGGTTGTCATCACTCGGGTACATGGGAATTGCAACCCGCGTTGGCAAGTACCCCACCCATGTGTTCTTGCAGTGGTCGGGAGCGCACGGGGTGCAACTCACGTAACCCCACCGTGGCGTCGTCGCGCCTCGCATTGGCGGAGAGGCCACCTGCCATCCCATTGTCATCAGAGGTGCACGGCAATCGGCTCGCGTTACCTCTTCCCTCTGCCACGCTGTCTTCATCGTGGTTGGTAGCATACGGAAGTTGTGGGCCATGTTTGTATTTGCCTGCCCATGCAATCGTTGTCGTGGTCGGGCACTTGGTGCGCACCAGGGTTGCGGCTCACTTTGGTAGAGTAAGCCCCATCCCCGTAGTCCCGCGTCGGTGGTGTCGTCGTCTGGAGAACATGGATGTTCCTGCCCGCATTACCTCTGCTGCCGCCCGCATCATCATCGTTGTGGGTTTGGGACCGCATACAACTTGCAACTCGGGTTGGTAGAGTGACCGCAGCATTGTCGCGGATGTCATGAATGTTGCTGTTATAGCTTGGGTTGCACATGGCTCATAGTTTGCGTGGGGGACAGCGATGGCACTTTCATCACGGGGGTCGTGGTGGGACCACATGCGAGGCACCTCTGATCTACGGCATCGGAGTCCTCATGATCAGGGTTGCGCGCAGCCAAGACATGGTGGTCAGGGACCCACGCCACTTGTGCTGGTGTCGACGCAGCTGCATCAACGTCGTCACCCTTGCAGTGGAGTTGTCCGCCATCACCGCGCGCTCCACAGCAGCGAGAAGGCGGCGAGCACGATGGCACCAAAGAAGGCGCCTAGCGTAGCTCGTTGACTTCAGCTGCAGCAGGTGTGGCGTGATGGTGAACGCCAGTACTATGCAGATCTAGACTTCGAACATTTATTATAGCAATAAGAAAAATAGCTTGGGGAAGACTCACCGGTCACATTCCCATCAGTCCGCGCTGAACTTCTTCAGCTGCTCCGTCAGTGTCGCCTTGTTCCCAGCTATCCTGAGGGGCTCGGGTTTAGTCGTGGTGACTAAGTATCCATGTTTCTCGACAAGGAACCTCGTGAGAATGCAACGAGGGTGGAGATGAGAACCCAGCAGACCAATCCCGCAAACCCCTTGCAGCAGACCAGCGACGGAAGCAAGTTCGATAACCAACAAGGGACGACGGACCAAACAGGTCCCACGTGACATCATGTTCGTTTACTTAGTCGCGTGTTGGCGTGGGAAGTCTGTCACATTCTTCCTCTTCCTCTACCTCAATGGCTTCGCCGTCTATCACTGCGGCCCCAACCACGGGCCCACATTCAAGACAGCAAAGGTGAAGCCCTATTAACATACCGCCCGCTTACCCTTCTCACAATGACTTGAGGCAGCCCACACACGCCCCACCGCCACCGACTCTAGGCCTCACAAAGATAAAAGTTCCCGTCAATGTAATTTCGCAATTTACTCACACCGATTACAGACCCTTCCACTGTCACACAACCTCATGGCACCTCTCACCACCTCGTCATCCACGCACCTCAACCAGAACGAGGGTGTCACTACTGTCACGTCACTACCACTTGTAAGTACCCCCTGAACTGTTTGCTTCTTCTTTCCCTGACTTCAATTAATATACAGACTAGTGTGCACCTGCCGCAAATATTCACCAAAAAAAAATTGAGTATCAGTCCGTGGAAGTCTTACGTTGCACTCACTTGAATGCAGGCTCACACGGTTGCCCAAGCGGTTGCCCTGGCATGTCGACACCACTGAGGTTACTACCCCATGTGAACCCTCAGCCACTCCTTTGCCACCACCCGTGCAAGCACCGACGCCCATAATGAAGACATCAACACAGCCACAATGGTGTGCACTAACACAAGCCGGATGTGACAACAATGGCAACTGCCACGACAGAGAGTAGCGATGGCAGCAACGTTCCGGTTACAGCAACGATAGTGATGCGTGTAGCGTTTGTGACGGTGATAGCGAGGCACAAGCGGCTCAACGCCCGTCTCTCCTCTGTGTCTCCCATCCCGAAGCACTTAGCTAACCGCCAATGGTACAGATTGTGGCGGGGATTATCTCACTACTGAATGATTAGCGGATTTCGCAAGGCAGGCATCCGCTCGACTTTCTCAACCCTTGGCTCCACAGTACCGTCCGCGCGGGCCTGAACGACATCACGTCTGACTCGAATCCGGGTTGCAATACTGATGGATTCCCCGCCGTCGTTGGATGGGATCCCGTGTGTCCTACCAGACTTGTCTTTGTTCATTTTCTGTTTTAGCTGATGCTGGACTCTGTAGTCAGCCTGACTAGGTGACAGCGCGACGATGGTAGCAACAGTGATAGGGATGGTGCAGCGGTGGCGACAACACGGCGAGGGATGTCATACACGTTTTATTACATCGTTTTATTACATTCACTGTATTTAGCCTGCTGTGAAATATAAATATATTATAATGTATACAACTCCTGAAAGTTGCCTGAAAGTGTTCGCAAACACAGAAATGATTATTAGTGCTTGGCGCTTAGAACCTACGAAAGTGATTGTAGTTCCTTGAAGTGATTGCAAATCACGAGAAGGATTGCGACCTGCTACAGTGAATTGCCAAAACGACATGACTCGATAAGACCTTATAATTCCGGCCAGACTTATGCCACTTGTGGCCAATATAACATCTTATAATCACTTAAAAATTTTCTTCTTTTTTGCTGATGAAACCCCGGGCCAGCCGCTAGCTAGTACCTATCTTGGCATCGCTTTCCCACGGCATCGATCAACGGTTTGGTACAATACAGTACGTTCAACATTCAATGTTCAACGTTCAACCCCCATACATGTACACACACATGCCCTCTCTCTCGCCTCTCTCGCCACTCATTGCTTCACTTGCTCACCCTCATCAGACCAGATTGACAATGGACGCCACCCTCAAGCGGCTTGCAGGAGGCTCTCAAACAAGCTATGTTTTGTTTTCCTTTCATTTCCTGACTAACTGCATTGTCTTTTTTCTTTAGGGTTCAAAACAGGCATCCACCTCGCTGCCGCGTGCAGGCCCGTTTGGCTTGCAGACATGGCGCCACGACGCTACGACACCCGGGCCCAACACGGCGCTGTGACACTATGACAGCAACACGGCGCCGTTGCGGTATGACAGCGCCATGGCACTGACAGCAACACGGCGCCTTGGCCCTACGACGACGACATGGCGCCGTTGCGCTATGGCACCGACACGGCGCCGTCACACTACGAGTTGTGCTGTCTGCCGAGGCGCATGCCTCATCTTGCCAATGTCATCTCATACGTTATCGATGTCTTGGGCACAGTCTATCCCGAGCATTACTTTTACTGACTTTTGTTGCATTATACTGGTGGCAATCACTGGTACTTGAGGCAACAATGGCAATGGGACGACGACAACGGTAGCGGTGACAAGGCAATGACACCGACAACAACAACAGTAGCGACAACAAGGCGACAACGACGGCGGTTGCGGTAACAAGGCGACAACGACCAGCGAGAGCACCTTCTCCGCACCCCTCTTCAGCTTGCTTTTGTGCTTCAAATCATGCATCTCCACCTGTGGCACACGTACTGTCTCTCAACGATATCCGGATCCGACGCCGCGCGGCCCTCGCCATTCGTCGACCTGCCGCTCAACGAGCCCGGGCTGCCAACTGACACGGCCGACTCCTTTGACTTGAGCGACGGTTGTGCAAGCATCGTGCGCGTGCTCTGCGGCGACAATACAGTCGACACTGTCGCGCTCACCGAGACAAGGTGAGGACAACGACAACGATGGCGACAAGGTGAGGACAACAATGATGACAGTTGTGGCGACAAGGTGAGGACAACAATGATGACAGTTGTGGCGACAACGCCGACAAGGCACTACGGGGCGATAACGACAATGGCCATGGGATTGTTGATAAGTGGCCTGAGCGCACTTAGCGGCTCAAAGGACATGCAGATAACGGACTGCTTTAGATTAGATATACAGGACTTGTAGATTAGATTATTTTGATCTTTACAATCTCGGACTTCTTGTACTCTCTTATCTATGACATCACACATGTACATGACATCATGGACCACTCTGGAACTGTCCTTGTACTATGTCTATGTACTTCCTTTTGTTGTCACGATCACAGATCGTGCCATCGATCGTTTCAGATTACTTACTTCTCGCTTCTGGAATTAGTCTCGGAATCTCGTCACAGATATGTTTCTCTTCAGATTTCCTGCCAGCGCATACTCGTTCTATATTTAATTTCACACTTACGCGTCTCCAGAAAATAGTAGAAAAACCACAGATAAAAGATTATCTTGACAGTACTTAAAGAGCCTGTAGTCTACCTTGTATTCTTCGTTCTAGTCTTGTTCTCTGTGAAATCAAGTGCTATTGCCATTCCCCTTGTCCTCTCCCCTGCAGTGTGCAGGTCACCGCTCTCGCGCTTTGTCAGCGACCCGGCCCGTTGTCCCACCCCGTGACCTTATTTACGACTAAGCGGTAGCAGCTCAGAAACTGCGAGTCCGTCTCTAGGATCATAAAATTTGTTCCCTTATCTTTATTGTGATGTCACTATGATATCATAGTCTGGACTCTTCTTGTTCTTTATCGCCTTGTTCCCTTTACATCCACTCCTTTGTCCGTGTGTAGAACAATGCGCTCCTTGTATTTACTGTGACACTGTGTTACTAGCGTCACCCCCTGTAGCAGTATAAGTAGAGTACTCTGTACGCTCTGGCACATCACCAGTTCTCATCTGTTGTGTGCCAGGTATGTCTCCTCCTCTATAATATCACCAGTTCTCATCTGTTGTGTGCCAGACTCTCCATCTGCTTCACTTGCTAGATCTCTCTGTTGCTGCTTCAAGCTTACTTGCATATCTCACCACAGTCTTCCCAGTCCACTGTGAGTATGCTCTCTATGTATGCTGTTCATCAGGGATGGCATCAGTAATACTAGTGTCAGTAGTAGAAACATTGGGAAATAAAATTCAAATATTGCATACTGGCAGTGGGCTCCGAGAGGTACCGATTGGCGATTGAACAATAAGACATATGATTACTCAGTAAGTGGAAATATAATCCGAGAAATAAGCCTAATTTAAGAAAATGGATCTACTTGTTTGCTTAACAGCACTTAGACAGCACCTGATCTGAAATCGGATTAATGTACGCTTAATCCCGTTTAGGGACACTTAATCGGATTATTACTCAAATAAGCGAAATTTTAAGCGACTGTCGTGTTGCTGATGTCAGCCCAGCCCTCAGACGACGCGCTCTCCAAATGTTTGGCGGAAATGCTCAGAGTCCCGGGACAGCCTGCGACCTACATCATTATTGACGCTCTCGACGAATCCCCTAAAATCTCCGGCATGCCAACCGCTCGTGAAAAAGTGCTCCGGTTCCTGGAGGAACTCGTCAATTTTCAACTTCCAAACGTACACATTTGTGTATCGAGTCGCCCGGAGATCGACATTGGGACTATCCTCAAACCTTTGGCGTTGTTCCGTGTTTCACTCCATGAAGAAAGCGGTCAAAAAGCGGACATCTCAAGATACATCGACACAATTGTGTGCAATGACCGGAGAATGAAAACATGGCCAGCAGAAAATCAGGAACTGGTGATCAGTACGCTCTCGTACAAGGCAGACGGGATGTAAGTAGTTCGTCCCATGTTTTTCGAAACAGTTGTTTTAAGAGTGGCGCAGGTTCAGATGGCATCAGTACTTGCGATAATTTGTTTTTGGGGGTTTTTTCCCACGAAAAACCATAAAAAACCGCCTAAAACGGTGAAAAACAGCAAAAACATCAAAACCTGAAAACTTGAGGTGATTTTTGCAAAAACCTATTCGTAAATAGGGCGGGAAAAACACCCAAAACGGCTAAAACATACTGAAACCTGAAAACCTATTAATTGGCTCGCGTAGCGCTATCCAACAATGACAATTCCGCATTTTTCTTGGGCCAACCATGCTCAACGACACCATCAACTTCAACACACTATACCTCACTGGCACACTGCTCTATTAGTAGTATCTACTACTGCAAACACGCTTCCAACTCTGACGAGACCGACCACTAGCAGAAAGATGTAAGGATGTAAATGTGTTGAGCACATCCCCGAGCGTGATTTGGCGATCCCAAATTTCAGGGGCGTCAAACCTCCGTCCTCCGTGATCCCCTAAACGTCGACCATCAAGAAACTGTTGACAGAAAGACGATTACTTACAGGTAAGCGACTCTGATTCTGACATAATGACGACGTTCTCAGTGCATGCAAATGACTCGGGATTGCTAGCACACACCTTTGCCTACGTGCCCGTCCCCGCGAGAGTCGAATATTACCGAACATCCAAGGCAAATTGAGCACGATATACAGGATCATGAGGACGTCATGAACGTCGTGGTTGTCACTGGATGTTATGTAGACCCAGCCTCCGCAAGTAAGGGTTCACAGTACGCCAACCACGGACAAGAAGCCGGGAAGGGTAGACGATGGGAACATTTGACTGTTGAGTAGATAACCAAAAGCGATGAGAATAAAGCGAGGACCTAAGAAAAGTGTCATGATGGCGACGGAACTCGACCATACTCTTCACGATCCTCGTCGCATGGCGCACGATCGCATTCCCACTCTGTCCATGCGGGCTGTATAGCGAGTTGATGATATCTGCCTGGATCTCTGCGATAGGATAGCTGAGCAGGAAGTGTTCGCTTAGGTCGGGCCGCGTGGACTTCGGCCGCACTGGATGGGGCGTGTTCGAGCCGTATGGCGCAATAGCAAGCGGGCGTAGAAGGGACGTGCCGTGGTCGTGTACGAGCACAATTCCCCAGAGGCGGATGCGAAGCTGGCACTCTGACTCGTCGAAGATGGTTTGGGTGGTCGGATCGTGGTTGAGCCCAAGCTCGATGCCAAGGCGCACCATACTTCCAACAAGGCGCCAAAGCGTGTGACCTTGACGCTAAACGATGAAACTGATTAGAAACCTGCGGAGTGACCGCTAACGACGGGTCCGCGCACCTCAGTATACAGGTACCAGTACAGATCGTGACACGAAACTCGGGTTTGATGGAGAGGGCACGCTGGAAGAAGTCCTCGTGATCGGGTCAATCAGGCGGCATGAGGGTCTTGACATTAACATTGGCTAAAGACGGAGTTCCACCTGCGGTGGCCTTGTTTTTGGCTTCTCTATCGAGTCCATACGCGCAGTGGTTAAACTCGGAAAGGGTACCGAAGGCAAATATGAGATAGACGAAGCACAAGAAACCTGGATCGTGTTGCTGCGACTCGCCTGCGTAAAGTTGAGCAAGTGTCACCTCGAATTCATGGCGTAAGAGATGGGTCGGTTGAAGTTGAGGCGTTCAAAGTAGATGTGTACAATGTGTTGCACCATATCGCGATCCTTCGGCAAGAAGGCGTGAGTAGGACCGGGAGCGCTTGGTGACGAGGCGACGCTGTCGCGGCGCATGGGGACGAGCACCCATTTGTTAGCATCATGCGGGAAAGCCGACTCAGCCGCTATGCTGCCACGTCCGGATATGAGGCCGTGCGAACCAACCTTGTCGAGGGGCTGGGGTCCGAGCTTGAGATCTTGGACGATATCTGGAGCAACACCGAAGCTCTTCGCGAGCGCCTAGCGTAAAGGTTAGTTGGGTGACGGGATCGATGTTCAACATGGAGGGACATACCCGGGCATTCGACATGTCATGGAAACCAGGGTCTCCTCCCTTGATGTCCGGTACGGGTCCGTTAGAAGACATAGGACGGGGCACAGACTGAGCGGGAGGAAGATGTTGCGGCGGAATGGGCTGTGGGGGGTGCTGGAACATTGGATGTAAGTGAGGATTGTAACCCGGGTGAGGTTGCATATGTGGAGGAGGCGGGTAAGGCGCTCCATTTGGAGGCGCGGCATAATATGGAGGCATAGGAGGATAACCAGGTGGAATCATGTGTGGTCCCGGAGGAACGTAGGGATAACCTTTGGGAGGTGAGCTGCCGCCTAAAGTCGATGGAATGTGAGGATACGAGACTCAAGAATGAGGAAAAGAGACATACCAGGACCTGGGGTAAATTGGAAGGAGGCAGAAATAGGAGGTACATTTGCCTCGACTTCGACCCCCTCACGAACGAGTATCTCTTCCAGGCTTTCCAACTCAAAGCCAGGAATACAGCGTTTGAGAATGGCATCGCACTGGGCGAGTTTCTGTTCGAGATGTTCGGTGTGACCGCGAAGAGTGAGGGTCTGACGGTGCCTGTCCTCCTGGTGACAGGGAGTGCCGGCGGTTGCGCAAGCGGTGCATCGTGGGTGTTTAGAATCGCATTGTATCGAGACGGTGAGAATAGGAGGGTGCGAGGATGAACCAGGGAATTGCCGGCCGTCACGGTGTTGACCGACAGGACTTTCATACGTCCGTCGATCACAAACTTCGTGTAGCGTGCTTCAAACCGCTTTGTTACATCAAAGCCCTCCGTTCGAAGATACCCAAACTTGTGAAGAACAAAGTGGAGCGGCTGTGTTGCACTGGCACACATGCATCATGTAACGATTGGTAGTAAGTTATATACATTCAAGTCAGTCCGCACACATGCACCGAAGTCACTTCCGATTGCTTGAACCTTTCATTGGGCTTGCGAAGCTCACCAAGCCCCCTCGATAAGCGGAAAGTGTAGATAAGCCTGCATCCGGATCGGCACCGAGCACGTCGGAGGGCCCAAGTGCACGCAAAACTCGGTCCCAGCGCTCGGCGTCGAGGCGGAGGAGACTTTCGCGGAAGTCATTTATGGAGCGCCAGGTGTTCTCGTTCGAGAACTGCGGTGGGTCCTTATATGTACCCTTGACGAATGTCTTGAACGCACGTTCGACCTATGAATAAGAATATTACTTTGGGGGCCACGAGAAAAAGGGAAGGATTGCGACTCACAGCAACAAGGACAACGATATACAAGCCTATGGGCGGGTTCTCTGCACCAAGTTGTGGGAGGATGGCAGATCCCTCGGCGAGCGTGATGTACTTCTTTACGACAGGGACGATAAAATCGGATTGATATCTGCCCTCTGGGACTGGAGAAGCGTTCGTTAACACGAAAAATAAGGGCCATTGTTCACTCACAATGTATTGAGGACTTTTGCGATCGAAAGGACAGTCGATCGGGGTCGGGAATGCCTGGTAAGCCAGGCCATCGGGACGAAGGGCCCACCACACATGGTTCTTAACGTCTTCTGGTCTGTCTTTGAACCTATCTCCTTCAAAGTACTTCTTGACATGCTTGAGAGCCTCAGAGGCTATCAAAGAGCGCTTGGATTTGAGTCGCTCGAATGACTGATAGGGTAGGGCACTTCAGTCTGCGGGGTATGCCAAGGATACAAGCAGAACTCACCGTCGCTACAATGGCATCACCAGCGGCTACTCTGTACGAAACGTTAGGATGCGTAGCGTTGAACGCCTCTTGTACGAGGGCGACAAAGGCGGGAGAATTGTTGGTAAAGTCTTGAAAGGGGCCCTTTGAAATAAAAAACTGATACATAAGGCTCGGAAGGAAGACTTTAGCCCAAGTACGCTGAAGAACGAAGTGTTCGGGACCAAGGGCATAAACGAGTCCCATCGATGGGTTTCCGCCTTGGTTTCCGCCTTGGTTTCCGACGCCTTGGGACCGCACAGTGGCCCTGATCTTCAGCTTTGTCTGTGCGATATTGGGCCCACGGTTCGTATCTGTGTCGTCTTTGTCCTCCAAGAACTCGGCAATTGCGCGGGAAGCTAGGCCAGCAAGCTGTTCACTGAGTGTGAGTACTCGTGAGTCCGTCGTAACGAGGCGCAAAGGACATACATTGTTCCTTCGGTTGTGATTGCGCTGTAGCTGTAGGCCAGGGCCGCCAGGTGGGATTGTCGGCGCTTGAGGTTGGGAATGGACTGGCCCGAATGCAGCTGGACGTTCAACCTCAATGTCACTGTCGTCCAGGCCACCAATGGCGACTTCGTCAATGACATGGCCTGTGGTTGTCTTCGTGTTGGCAACTTCGGCCTCAGCGTACTGCGTGCGGTTGAGGTCCGTGGGTGAGAACCTGTCAACGTGGAACAAACGTAAGTTCGTATCGATAAGGGTCACGCCATCAGAAGCATCAGAACTCGAACTTACTTCACCGTCCCACCATTCGGATTTGCGTTGTTTTGCCCTCCTGCACCCCGTAGCATTGCTACCTTGGCATTAATCTCTTTGCGCAATTCGGTCTTTGACACCTTGACACCTTTGCGTTTTGCCTTAACCTGACTCGGTGGTAAGCGATCGATGCAATTGATACCCATATTTGGATGTGGACCGTGACTTACCTTTGCTTTGCCAGCACCTTCGTCCTCAGGCTCGCCCTCGTCGTCATCATCGTCCTTGTTGTCATCCTCGGTTTCGTCGACCTCATCTATTCCTTGTATTTCTTCATCATCGCTCTCCACAATTGTGAGTGTTTTCCGTTGTTGTTGATGATCATGTGGCTGACGACATTCCTCCTCAATGCCTTCCACAAACCTCTCATCCTCAAGCTCCATCTGCGCCAGCATGTGTTTCGCTTCTTCTGCTATGCGTAGCTTTTCCTCAAGTTCCAGCCGCTTGCGACTGCGCTCAGCTGCGACCTCTTGAGAGGATCGACGAGGAGGTGGTTGGACGCCATCCCTCCGGCCAGGGTGGGTGTTCCTACCTTCTCGAAGTGGCAATGGGTCACGCATAGGTCCTGGTGCCTTTGTCGTTGCACCTGCACCGCTGACTGGCAGGTTGTCTGCCACTGCTGCCGTCTGCTTGGGCTTTCGGCCTCGCTTCTTTGGAGCTACGGCCACCAGTGAGGGCGCACCTGTGCCGCTGACCGTGTCACCTGCTGGCTGGTCAGCAGCCCCGCTATTGTCACCAGCGGTGGCATCTTTTTGGGGCAGCACGTTGTCTGCTACCGCTGCCGTCTGCTTGGGCTTTCGGCCTCGCTTCTTTGGAGCTACAGCTACCAGTGGAGGTGCGGCAGGTGGGATTTCTCCCTCTGCAAGTTTTGAAGGTACGCCGTCGACCTTTGAGGCCTTTTTTTGACCAGCTCTTGTCTTATTCGTCTGTTCAGACTGGACTGATGGGTCAGTGGTTGTCGCATCGGCCATTTGGGTACGAGAGGAGGTGAGCGTTGCCGTGGAGGGATGAATGGGACGGCTTTTACCAGGCGTCAATTAGGACCTCAAAACGGATCAAAACTCGAACGTTTCAATTGGCCACTAGCAGCTCCGTTCTTTCAGGACATCTACCGTCACATGGATCAATTGCCCAACATTCCCTGTTCTTTCGCGTGTGGCCTCTGTCCCAAAGTATGCCTCACACTCGCCGGACTTGCTCGACACAAGAAACTCAAGCATCCAGACATTACGCCTCCCAAGGACTTGTCGTCACATACTAGAATTTTCCACCCGTCATTGGATGGTACGCCCACAGTTCTCTTCTCCCTTTTTTTGTTGTTCTTATGGGACCACAGCTCGGCCATGCGACAAAGACGGTGTGTTTCTTCAAGCTCCATGGGGTCTGACATCAGTTCCGAGTCCAGCGCCACCGAGCCAAAATAATCAGCGCATCCAGGACTGGACACCTTTCGAGGACCGCCTCGCGTTTGACTGGGCATATTACCACTATGTGAACCTCCAATCGTCAGCTGCCGAGATCGCGGAAGGACTTAATTTGTGGTCGGCAACATCTTTCAAACATGGCTCTACTGTTGGCGCGCCTTGGAGAAGTGCGAAGGAAATGTACGCGACCATAGATACTATCGAAATCGGCTCACTTCCTTTCCAAACTTTCACGTTTCAATATACTGGACCGAAACCGTTGGTGCCTCCTTGTTGGATGGAAGAAGCGTACGAATTGAACACTCGCAACATCCTGGAAGTCATCCAGGAACAGCTCGCAACATCGGACTTCAAGAGCCAATTCGACTACGTCCCATATAAAGAGTTCAATGGCAGAGGTGAGCGCGTGTGGTTGAATCTTATGTCAGGGCAATGGGCATCCATGCAAGCAGTACGTGCCTTTCTCCTGTCTCCTGTTTTTTGTCAGTCTCTCACTTTGTTCCCAGGACGAGCTCTCGAAAGAGAAATGCAATGATGGGGCGATGTTCGTCCCTATTGTCGCTGGAAGTGATAAGACAACAGTTTCAGTCGCATCTGGCCACCAAGAATACCATCCCGTCTATGTCTCTGTTGGGAATCTCACAAATACGGCACGACGCGCACATGGTAACAGCGTCCTTCCAGTCGCTTTCTTACCCATACCAAAGAGTGAGTCTCTTTCAGTATTGTGCATATGGATCTCACGCCGCACAACTAGCGTCAAAATCACTCCGAAAGCATGTAGAGTTCCAGCGCTTCTGTCGCCAGCTGTATCATAGATGTCTTGAGCTCATTTTCGACCCTTTGAGAAAATACATGATGACGCCGACAGTCGTAAAATGCCCTGATGGACACTTTCGCCGTGCGGTATTCAGTTTGGGGCCTTACATCGCAGATTACCCGGAACAAGTATATCTTGCGGGTATCGTGTCGAATTGGTGTGCAAAGTGAGTTCTCTAATTACTTCAACTGTTTGTTTCCCGTCCCGAGCGTTGACCATCTCAAAGGTGTGATGCAACACCCGACAAACTGGACAGTGGGACAGGACACCGCCGAACCCACGAGAAGACTGACTACCTCATCGATAACTTTAGTCCTGGGGTCCTATGGGATGCGTTTGGCATCTACAAGGACGTTGTAGTAAGTTATGAGACGTGAACGTGTTGCCTCTTGTCGGTGCTGATTTCCCGTTTCAGCCATTCACTCATAGTTTTCCCCGTGCCGACATCCACGAGCTGATCGCGCCAGACCTTCTTCACCAAGTCATCAAGGGTGTATTTAAGGACCATCTCGTTGCCTGGGTAGGTGATTATCTCCATCACGTCTATCGCGAAAGCCGCGCTCTAGAGATCATTGGCGACATCGACCGACGGTAAGTGGTTCCATGTCAGCATGAATGGTTTATAAGCTGATACCACTTAGGATCTCTACGGTCCCTCCATTTCCTGGTCTCCGGCGATTTCCCGAAGGACGCGACTTTACCCAATGGACGGGCGACGACTCCAAAGCACTTATGAAGGTGAGCAACACAGTTCTCTTCGTCTCATGAACTAAATATTAACCCTGGGTCTAGGTGTATCTAGGAGCCATTGCAGGTTATCTCCCATCTGCAATGGTTCGTTGTATCTCAAGATTTATGGACGCGTGCTACCTTGCCCGCCGGAATGCCATTTCTGGATCGGGGCTGGATCGGTTTCAAAAATCTGTTGCGCAGTTCCATGAACTGCGCAACATATTTATTACCAGTGGTGTTCGTACATCCATTTCTTTGCCTCGTCAACATGCGCTGGTACACTATCATTTCTCTATTCAACTTTTTGGCTCTCCAAATGGGCTTTGTTCCTCTATCACCGAATCGAAACACATCAAGGCTGTCAAGGAACCCTGGCGTCGGTCAAGCCGGTACAAGGCTCTCTCCCAAATGTTATTAGTTCTCCTCCGGTTAGAGAAGTTATCAGCACTTCGTTGTCTTTTTGTATTGCTCGGAATGCTTAAGGGAACGACGGCATCAAATATGGCAGGCACCACAGTTGAGGACTCTCGGGAAGATCTAACACCACTTGCCGCAGATGAGGATGGAGTTCCGATTGAGGGAGCCCCAGAGACACTGTCAATTGTGACGTTGTCGGAAAAAACAGGTGCGCGCGTTAATGTATATGTCACGACATCTTGCTCATGTTCTAAACATATTAATCAACAGAGATCGCATATCCGCAGAACCTTGTTGTCCTCGCACAATTTATCGAACAGCCGAACCTTCCCTTCGCGCTTCAAAAGTTTATCTTCTCCATTGACAACCCCAGTTCAGCAGCGTCTGCCAGCATCACTGGCCCCAGTTTGGGCCTGCCACTATTTCAAGCCCGAGTACGAGTGCACCATTCAGCGCTTGCAACATTCTTTGCACCAAGTGATCTCTGCGGCACAGGAGGAATGCGTCAAGAGCGTATTCGCTCAACATCTTCCTGGTATGGCCATCCCCGCCGTGATACTGTGTTTGTTGTTCTGGATGAGGACCTTCCTGGCATGGAAGGAATGGTTGTTGCACGCGTTCAACTTTTGTTTTCTTTTAAATACAAGCGAGTTGACTATGCTTGTGCATATGTCAACTGGCTAGTTCGTGACGATGACAAACCTGACCCAGACACAGGTATGTGGGCCGTGTCTCTGGAGACGCGTTGCGGGACGCTAGCTTCGCAAGTTATTGATGTGAGGACAATTGCCCGTGCCGCTCACCTCCTTCCAGTCTATGGTCGCGACTCTGTTCTGCCTGATACTCAATACTATAATTCTTTAGATAGATACGAGTCCTTCTTTGTTAACCCTTTCGTCGATCACCATGCGCACGAATTTTTAACTGACTGCCAGTTCTAGTGGCGCTTTTACCCATATTTTTTACAAATTTTAGTCCAAATTAAATTATTTAGATCGGTTTCCGGGTTTCCGGGTTCCCGGGTTTCCTAAAACTGGAAAACCCCGAAAAACCCCGAAAACCCCGAAATTAAATCGGCAACTTACTGATGGGGTCTATTGCCAGTTGGAGAACCTGCGCAGGTGCTTCCCCTCGACTATCCGGAGTACCCTGGAAGGTTTTCCCGAGACGCTGAATGAAACGTACGAACAGGCGTTACTTGGAATCGACAATGCGAAGCGACAGTTTTCACGCCGACTCTTTCACTGTCTCACCGTATCTGCGAGGCCGCTTAGCGCTGAGGAGCTTGCCGAGGTTCTTGCAATTCAGTTCGACACACACGCTACCCCCACGTTTAACATAAGCTGGCGACCAGGCGATGCTAAAGATGCAGTACTTTCTGCGGGGTCTGGTCTGATCATTGTCGTTGATGTGGATGGGTCTGAAATCGTCCAGTTTTCCCACTTTTCTGTCAAGGAGTACTTGACGTCACATCGCCTTGCCACCGCAACAGAAGATCTTTCCTACTTTCACATCACCCCCCACCTGGCACATGTTACTTTCGCGCAAGCTTCATTAACTATTTTACTCCAACTCGATAACCGCATCGACAGAGAAGGCATCAGGAACCTTCCGCTGGCTAATTACGCTTGCCGACACTGGTCTGATCACTGCCACGAGTCCAAGGATGTGCCACCAACTATCCGGGATGCTGTGGTGCGCCTATTTGATCCAAAGAAGCCCCACTTCTCGGCATGCGTCTGGATGTATGACGTGGACAACCCCTCGGAAACGCCTATGTCTACAGAGCACCCAGAAGATTCGAACGTAGCCCCGTTATATTATGCCGTGCTTTATGGTTTCCGCTGGCTTGTGGAGGCCTTGATTGTCGCCTACCAAGAAGACGTGAACGCCAGAGGAGGGTACTACGAGACTCCGCTGTTCGCAGCGTTCGCCAAGGCGGACTCCAAAATTGCCTTATCACTTCTTCGATCTGGTGCCGATGCCGCCGCACTGGACAAAGGGGGCATGAGCTTACTTCACCGTGTATCAGAAAACGGAGACTCTGACTTCTTGTGGCTGTTACTCACACATAACGCAGATGTCGACCTTCAGAACACAGAGGGTCAGACCGCTTTAGGATTAAGCACCGCTAACGGACAACTCAAGGTATCCAAGCTACTCGTTGCTCGGAAGCCCCAGGGGGCAAATATCAACGCTCGGGATAACTACGGCCGGACCCCACTGTGGAACGCGTCGCACAACGGACACCTGAGCGTCGTACAGTTCTTAATTGACAATGGCGCAGATATTAACTCCGCTGACAACAAAGGCTGGACCCCGCTTCATGCGGTGTCAAGTGGAGGAGATCTTGGCATTCTGGAGCTCCTACTTTTGCGTGGCGCAGATCTCAGCCTACGTGATGGCGATGGGAAGACACCTTTGGACCTGGCGTCCAGTGATGGGAAACAAGCGGTCAAAACCATCATTTCCAGACAAATAGAAGAGACAAAACCCACCGTCAATAGGCGGCCTTCAGCAGGCTTATTCCTTTTTGTTTCTTGTCTCTTAATTCCAGTAGCATACGTCGTTGGGTACAGAACCCTACGGCGCGGTTAGTTTATCAGTCAAATAAAAATACACCGTATCGATGTAGCGAAGGTGATCAGAAGAAATGTTCGCCGCACGCTCAGGCTTGTCGAGGAGTTTGAACAAGTAACGCGAAATTTGGGTCGCGAACTAAAATGAACAAAGTCGAACAATTAGGTTGGGTGAAAGCGATGCTAGTGCAGGTGTTGATGCGATACCACCGATACGTCGGGGCGGCTTGAACGCAGTTCGCATACGAGCTTATCCGTCAATGCACGAAAATGCACGAATGAGCCTAGGCCTGGTGGCTAGCCGTGTGCTGGACGTATTACCGTAGTCGTTATAGTTGTCGCAGTCGTCGTGGTCGTCATCATGGTTGTTGTCAATGGTGCACGCGGGTCGTGGCTCAGAGCTGCGTTGCACTTGCGTTGCTGCAGTCGTCTTCACGGTCTTTGTAGCATAGTACTGACATCGAGCGTTGTCACACGGCCCGTGAGTGCCTCGGCGCATCAGTGGCATTGTCTCCATGTAATAACACTATCACCTGCTCGGTTTGCGACTCAGCGCGCCATTGCACTGACAGTGTGACGTCGTTGATGTGCAGGGCAGAGAAGGTCAGTGTGTCGAGGTGTGGGTGTGGGATTTTTGTGCCAGGGTCGTCGTCTGAGGGGTTGTCAACATGGGGCGGATATATTCTGGTACAGTCAGTGACCAAAAATACACGAAAGTACTTAGACTTGTAAGTAATATTAGGAGCAACTGACACAGACAAGATAGGGAATAAAGGCGACGAGGGAACCGGACTCAAGGTAAAACAACGCTGGAGAAAGAGAAGTCAAATAGAATGAGGAAGCAAAAATCGAGGGTAAGAGGGAAGAGGGAAAGCAGGGAGCACCTCTCGCATCTGGCGGTGAGGGAAAACAGACAGCAGCAGGGAGAGGGAGGCAAGGAGAGTACTCGATGATGGCTGGCGAGGACTTCTGAGGAAAAAGACACGTATCCGTGGTTCGGGTACGGGTTCGCCGCTGAAGCAGTCTACCCCCGTACCCGGCCATACCTGACCCGTGACCAAGGAGCGAGTCAAAGATGGAGAGTGCGAGCGCAAGTACAAGTCCAAAGAGCGACGGTCACGATAATGAGTATAATAGCTTCCGTCACGGCGACGAGCGTGACCGAGGGTGAACAGCTGAATTGGGCGGGACAGTGGAACGACCGAACGGTTACACCTCGATCGACTGCGGGGCTGGATGAGCGACTCGGAGAGGTGAGCGAACGAGAGTCTGTCCGACTTGCGAGGATTCCTGACCTTAAGAAGCAAACAGTAAGAAAGCATGTGCCGACCCAAGTGCCGACCTTCCCCTGCGTGGGGGCATGCGCCAAACACCTCTGGACGCTTGCATGGACATTTCCACGTGGGAGCGGCGAGGCGATCAACCTGAATAAGAACAAATCAGGAAACGACGACGATGGTAGGCACTAAACCCAAGTCAACTGAGGAGTTGACGGCGAGAGGTCGAAGTATTTGCAGCTGTTTGCCACAAGATAAGATAAGATAATGCCCTCGCCCTCACGCTACCATTGTGACCAACGGCGAATCCTACACTGGCAAACGCACTGGCACATATTTGCACTGCAGGCTGTTACCTTGGCGGTCATGACATCGCGCCTGAGCGGTATTCGCGCAGCGTCCGGATGCGGGCGACTTCACTGCATCTCTAGAATGATACTAGCCGTTGGCGCCGTGACTTACCCTCCCGCCTTACTACCATGGCTACGCGCGTGCTGCCCCTTCTTTTTTTTTTGATCCCGCATGCTGCCCTTCCAAGTTCTAACGCAGGTTCTTTTTGTGAAGGGCAGCGGTGGGCGCCAAAGTCGTCGACTCGCTCAAGCTGGCAAGTAACCTGGCGAACGTGGGTGACACCGGTACCAGACGTTGGCGAATGGCGATCCACCCGGCGACGACTATATATCAGAAACGCAGACTACGATATTCGATTTGAGAAAGTTTGGGCAGATATGCCTCAGACGGTCTTTGCAGCTGCGCGACACTCAGCATTCGTGATGTGGATGTTGTCGCCTATAACTACTCTTTCGTCGGACCAAACGACTCCGACAACCATATTTTTGGTCAAATCACTCCAGACTTTTTAATATCCAATGTATGGCTCCTATGCATGTCTCTTCAAAAATTTATAGAGGTGTAATGGGTAGATGTTCCGTATATCGAGAGTATCGATCGTTTGCTTAGCCCATAAAACTCGTACGGTATAGCGCAGCGAGAGCGAACGCTGTTATCACGACTCGGAGGAAGGAGCACGAAACAGCCCTGTCAGAAGAGCTCATCGCCAACAGTATGCATTATCTATTGCCACCGTGACCTGGACTGGCAAGGGATCAACGAGGTGACGGATCTAAGGATGGAGATTCGTGGTACGAGAACATAGAGTAAAAAATTACGCAGCAATCCAGCGACTGCCAATTAAGACACAAGAAATAGAGTCCTCATTGGAGATGCACTGTCCTCATGTCCCTCCTTACCTTGCGTTGCCATTGGTAGCACCGGTAGCGCCCGTCGCGGTGTTCGTCCGCTGCCGTCTCCGAACCCGTCTGAGGTCCGTAAGCTCTTCCTCGGTTAACCCCATTAAGCCGAGCGCTTCGTCCCTGAGGTCGAGCTCTAGATCCAAGTACATGAAAAGAGGTGATGATGGTTTCACTCACTCAATCTTAATTTCCGGGTCAAACAGAGGCGGTCTCTTTGTATTTGGGTCCGAAGCATTGAGCATTCGCTCGAATTCTTTACGAAACTTCTCTACTGCCTGATCGTGACCATCTTGCGTGCCTTGATCGAGGATGAAGGCTCTGAGGTTGCGAATGAAGTGGTTAAGCGCTTGCTCGCGAAGCAACGAGCTCTCGGGCTCGCTCGAGCCCCTGGTACGTGCGAGATAAGACGCGACAAGTGTCGAGAGGCTACCTAGAACCGCGATAGAGACGCGAATCTGTACAGGGATCAGCACTCCAGTGATCCAAACATTGAAGAAACGAACAGAGTTCCCATGCAACGAAGCGCCCAGAGCGGTCGTGAGTGCTCCCAGGAGGACCTGGAGGGCAATTGCTATGTTTATCGAGTACATTGACCATTTCGCTGGAAAGAAGACATGTACAAACGCGTGCGGCGGGGTCGTGGAAATGTCGCGTACCGTGTAACGATGCGCTGTTCCGCACTTTTAACGCTTCTTCCAATGTGGGATATAACCTAGCGCCCACAGACCCTGGAGGGTAGATTGTGCTCTGCAAGCTGGATCACGTGGTGACCAAACCATGCGGGCGCTAACGGACGCACCTGGGAAGGGCTCATTACCCGTGCTGGGGTCCACTCATCCGGAAACTCGAATTCGCCTGGATGAATGGCGGGTCGTTGTCTAAAAATCCCAGATCCCGGGAGATCCAGGCGTTGCACTGGAGGTGGGCGGCGGGTGCTCCCATTGCCCGGGTCGGATACGACACGCGCCCGCGAGGAGGCTTGTGCCCGGGGTGACAATGGTACGTCGGCATTGGCGGGAACGGCAGGGAGGGGTCGCTCGCTCTCGGCACGCGGACGCACTCGGAGAGCAAGAGCAGGGTCAAGTGGATGTGATTCGACCGTTGCAGGTCGGTCCACGATGTCAGGTGGTTTTTCTGGGCTCTGGGGCGGCGGAGCGGGCGGGAGAGATGTTGTGGATTCATCTGGCTTGGTCTCCGCAACGATTTCTGAGGGAGCGACGACAGCCACCGTCGGTGTAGGGTCTGGATCAGGATCGCGATGAATCTCAGGTGGAGGGGAAGCTGGTGGAGCGGCTTGTGAGGAAGATGAAGCCGGTATGGCAGCCATAGGAAACCTTGCTAGGGTGAGGTCAGGGCTGGTGACGATGAGCCTGTCACCTTTAAATAGACTACCGGAAGAGCTTTCTCTGAACGCCAACAGGGCCTTCGTTCCCTCCTTAATTAAAATTCTAGGATCTATGTTAATAGAAACGCACGCCAGCGCCTCGCCTTCAGAAACATCTTCTTTGCACGCACCGCACATACTCATCGATTAATGCAAAACCTCCATATTTGCACGCTTGCCATTCGTCCGGCCTTGGCCGGTATCACATCCCATTGCCAAAGTGCATCCAGCTCCAAATCGCAATACTGCCTTCTTGAGCCCCGCAAGTGCGGGCTTCCTGCAAGTTTTGAATGAAAAGAACCACGTGTTCATCTATTGGAGTGATTCTAGTCTCCTAGTCTAACCGCGCATCTACAATGATTTAGGGTTAAAGCCTTGGTTAAAGCGCCTTCCACCCTGAATGATTCTGCTTACAGCAATTTCTTATGAGCCAGGGTGTGGGCTTTAACGCTCATGCGCTGAGCGCGCGCGCGAAGCTCGGAGAGGAATGATTTGGAGTGGATTCAGGAATGATTTAGGGCCGTCTTGCTCGGTCTCGCATTGGGGGGCGGGTTACAGTGGCTTAGAGCCCGTCCGGTGCAAAATCGCTCCT
The DNA here is from genome assembly GCA_021525025.1 of Lactarius hengduanensis. Lineage (NCBI taxonomy): Eukaryota > Fungi > Basidiomycota > Agaricomycetes > Russulales > Russulaceae > Lactarius > Lactarius hengduanensis. Next base: position 32,956 of record JAKELI010000480.1, read on the forward strand.
CGGAAATGGCCGCTCGCGACCTCAGTCTGACGAGTGGGAGAAATCGGTCGGCTCCAGCAATAAAAATATCTAGTCGGACCGCCGAACGTAAATACTCGGTCGCGATAGGCAATGAATTTTATGTATTTGGGTCGAGGTGACACCAGTGACCCCAGAGACCTCAGTGTAGTTCCATTGCATCCCCCAACGTGCTGCACTCGTACGCGGCATTAGCGGCTTGAACCCAACACTTTCCTGACCACAAATGGAACCCTTGCGAAGTTTCGTGTGTGTTGCAGAAGCGTGCATGACCCTCGACACCTGTTCCAAGCTACACTCTGTGTAGCCCACTGTTTGCGTTCCCGACCTCACTGTACTTGCGCGCGGCCTTAGAGATTAGACAGGGACACATCTGCGACCACCTCAGACACACTCACGAGATCTCGCGCCACGAGGAGGCCCGCACGATTGCATTTGCTACTTTACACCCCATACCCCATGCTCTTTGGACAAGTTGAACGTGTGTTTAGTGATGACATAAGCGCGATTTCATTATATAATGTATGGTGGGCAAAGCCAGTCGACCCCGACAACGAATAAAAACGGGTCCATACCCGTTTTTATTTTTGGCAGGGCAGTCGGGCGCGACCTCGGCCGCGGTCAAGTGCGACCAACTGCACCGAACGGTCACGTTGCCGGGACCAACAAATAAAAAACAAAGTTTTTTTTTTGGCTGATGCCGGGCGCGACAACCGTGCACCGGACGGGCTCTTATTCTTCCATTCTAGGGAAAGTCGCTGTCAAAAATATGTGACCGCGGGGATCTGCGTGGCCAGAAGTGGCACCACCCAACCCTTTCCAAGACCTGCCGGACGCTTGCCTGGACACTTCCCAGTGGAAGGCGCGCCGCAATCAACCTGAATAAGAACAAAACACAAGGAACGAAGAGGGTAGGCACTAAGCCGGACGAGCGCTGACGAGGTGATGCCATATCATGCAACTATTTGCGGCTATTTGCCACATGAGACATATAAGATACCAATGGCGGATCGCTCTGAATCGCTGTACGACAATATTTATGTGCGTTTCCGAGAGCTAAGGAAAGTGTCGATGTTACGTGTAAGCGAAAGTTCGACACAGCGCTGTGCGCGGTTTCCCGACTCGAGCGCTAACCGTCGTTTGTTTTCCTTCGTCCATCCAGCGATCATGCAGTACCTGAACCCCTCGAATAAACGCAAACGAGAGCAGCTCCCGAACACCCCGCAGAAGCGAGTCATGTTGAACGTCGGTGAGTACTCATATTCCGCAGGGAAGGCGGACTGATTGACCCCACTTGGGCTAAGGCCTGAGTGGACTCTGGTCCTGTCGCTCCTGCGGCACTCTCGCCGCCGCCGCCCGCGCCTGTTCAAGAAGCCGACCTGTCCCAAGACGACCCCTGCGCCTGTCAGATAATAGTTGGACAGAATGCGTACATGTTTGAGTCCTTTATGCTTTCTGACTCCTTGTGAAATACTTCGCGTTCACGCCTGGTTCTCGTTGGCGTGCGATGACGTTCGATCAGTTCCTGCGAGAACTGCGTGCGTGCGAGCTCGGCTACACATGGGGGGCGTCGGTCCTGGCCTCGAGGACACGCTCGGCAACCCCGCCGCGAGCGTCACGGAGGCCAAGGGGGCAGATACCTCGTGAGATGGGGGAGCATGTGGGGCACTGGCGGGACTCGGCGCGGGCTCCCCAATTCTGATGAACGCTAGCAGACGTGAGGCCCACGGTACCTCGTATGGCCTTCTGTCGTAACAACAATGTACATGTACATCTAATAGATACTGCACGATTACTAAGCACTCGCGCCATGCTCGATTACTGAAAACGCACATACTTTATTCCTGCGTCAACGATCCCGGTCTGTGTCTGCTTCCGCGTCTGTCTCGGTCTCGGTTCTCCTGTGTTCTATTATCCTCTTAGAACTGTCTATGGTATCCCTTGGGTCGACGTTCACATTCATTACTCGCTACAGCATAGTCGTTAAAAACAAAACAAAAAAGCGTGTTCTGGAAATGTCGGAAGTATAGCCCAAGAAAGCAAGCGAAACGACGGTACGCACGCACGAAGAAAAAAAAATACAGGGAGCCTGATGGCTTTGACATATCTACCCGCCACGGGTATAGGGATAGTATTTGTCTCTGTCGAAAGGTACAACACTGTCTGCGAACGGCGTATCGGGGGAAACCAAAACTTGTGGAAGACACTTCGGGACGGCTTCCGTGGTGTTGGGGCTGGCTTCCGTGGTGGTGTCTCGCGCGCCGCAAGGGACTGTGGTACTCGTCTGGGTGAGCGCGACGACAACT